>JAAGEH010000037.1:7871322-7898497 GCA_011751065.1 Lasiurus cinereus
TCTTTCTTTCTTTCTTTCTTTCTTTCTTTCTTTCTTTCTTTCTTTCTTTCTTTGAAAAATACAATGAGCTTTATAAAAATTAAAGCAAGTTCATTTTGACATATTCAGAAAATTTATAAAAGTATAAAGAAGAAAGAAAAAAATGAACCTGATTCCTACCATTGACTTACTCAACAAATACTAAGCAATGTACTATGTGGCAGGATACAGTAGCAAGCAGGTCCCTGCTTTTGCTGAACATATAATCTAACAAGGAAGCACAGGGGTACATGCCATTTATGGGGTGTGTCTTTAACAATAGCATATAACCTAGGTTTCCATGAGAAAGTTATAGTTAATCTGAGAAATGATGGGTGAGAATTTCTTAGCAATGTAAGAGTGTTCCAAAGTAGAGAGAGTCGTGCAAGAAGATGTCTGACTCAATTGGTTGGGCATCATCCCATGCAGTGGTCAGGGAACATGCCTGGCTTGCGGGCTAGATCCCTGATATGGGGGTTTGGGAAGCAGCCAATCAATGCTTTTTTCTCACATTGATGTTTCTCTCTCTCTCTCTCTCTCTCTCTCTCTCTCTCTCTCTCTCTCCCGTTCCTTGTCTCTCTCTTGCTCTCTCTAAAAATCAATAAAAATATTTTTAAAAATAGGATAGCCAATGTTTAACAGCTGAGGTGAGACCAATGAAAGATAAAAGTATAGATAGGTTTAGGTTAAGAAGGCCCTTAAAAGTAATGTTAGGCATGTTGGACTTTAACTTTGTGACATATTGAAAATAGTTATTACATTTACACATGCTTCCTTTGAGACTTTTTACATGTACACATGTTTAAAATCATAAAATATGAAAATGAGGCTATGTTACACACATATCTTTGTTATTTGTTTGTATAATTCACTCATGTATTCAAAACTATTTATTGAAGGTCTGTTATAGGCCATATACCATAGTAGGTAAACAAAACAGAAAAATACCTACTGTAATGGATGGTGCATTCTATGGGGATGTAGAGACAAAGGACAAATAAGTGTATACTAGTAAGTTGTAAGATAGTGATAAACATCAGAAATGAAAAGCAGAATAAGTTGTCAGAGATGAAGAACAATATAATTCTGATTAGGGTGCAATTTCATCTTATTTAGTTTTTCATTGATACAGAAATAAAAAAATACAGATCAATTTATTGTTCTACTTATTCATGCATTCATTTGTTGATTCTTATATGTATTCGGACCAGGGGTCAAATCCCAAACTTGGGACACCAGGACAATGCTCTAAATAATTGACCTACTGGCCAGGAGTAGGTTAATGTGGATTCCCCAGAAACAAGCCCTGAGATGAGGATTCTTATGCAGTAGTTTATTGAGAGTGCTTTCAACCGGTAAGGGAGTAAGAAGAAAGATAGGGCAGAAGAAGAAGCTAGACAAAAGTATAGTTTCAACCAATATCTAGTCTTAGTCTGATCTTAGGGGAAGCTCATAAGTATGAATGACACCCTAGCTTTCTATCCCTCCCAAAGAACATGGGCCCCTGTTAGATTATCTGCTCTTTTACAGTAGAGCCATTCCCATTCTAGCATGTTGCCACCCTTAGCCTATGGAGTATTTTTTCCACCTTACAATTTGGCACCTCTACTTCATTTAATGTGAGCCATTACTTGTGTTAAGTTTCTAAGAGCCATCAAGCTGTGTATTAGAACCATTGAGCAGGGTCTTTGCCATAAAATAGTTTCATGATATCAACAAACTTTCATTTATCCATCTTTATTTTCTGCCCCTTTCATACAAGGCTCTTAAGATCTTTTCCCAGGTATACTTTCCCAGTTCCTGCAAGTACTTGTCATCCAAGTCCTTTACTTTTTTGGTGTGTGATTCTTCTACTCCCTTGGCAGGCCTAGCACTTCCCAGTAGGATCAGGCTGAGCTCCGAATCTAATTGTTGGTCTGGAGTCCAGGAGGTAAGGTAGAGCCAGATGCTGAGGAGGGCCAATATTGTCTCGTAAGACAGTTACCTCATTGAGGCTTCTGCATAGTCTTCAAACAAAAGGCCCTCTTTCTTTGAACAAGGGAAAGTGGGGACATTATTCAGGCCCAGAAGGTTAAGGGGAAGCAGAATTCAAGTTGATCAACCGAATCTACCTGGACATTCTTATTCACAGTCTTTTAAGGCCCTGATCTTTCTCTATCAGTGCCCTGACTTTGGCATAGGAGACTTGCCTATGCTGAAAATTTAAACTCTTGTGCAGTTAGACTCTTATGATTTGTGTCAATCTGAACCCCAACTATAGTAAATGAAGGTCTTTTGAAAATGCTTCCAAGGCGACCCTCTAACTTGCACACATTGATTTACATTGGTAATTAAGTGACCTGAGCCTGTCATTTGCTCCCTTCAAAGCATGATTGGATTCTAGCAACAGCCATCCAAAACCCTAGTCGAGTATTTACTAAAATCTTCCATATTTTGCAAACACGATTTTACAAAAGCTAGTGCATAACTGTATGCCACCTAATACTATTATTGGGTTACTATTGCCTTTCAGCCAATGAGACTTTTTCTAGAACTTCTCATACCAACTACATTCATATTCCATAAAAGCAAGCCTGAGATGGGATTTTTAAGAAATTGATTTATTGAGGAACACCAGCAGATGAATTCTCTTAGGAAGTAAGGGAAGTAGGTTAGAACAGAGAAAGACCCAAGGTAAAAATGTGGTTTTGACTGAAGTCTAGCCTGTTTAGGTGGGAGGCTCTGGAACATGAACAATACCATAGAGTTACATCACCCTGAGGCAAGGGTCTGCACTGTGTACAAACAACTCTCAGGCATTTCCAAGAAACGCAGCTCTGCGATGTTGAGGTCAATTCTTAAGAGGATGGATTTGTGCAGTGTTAGCATCCAATACTCATCACAGATAAGAAAATAGTTACCACTCAGTAAAGAGGATCCCAACAAGACACCAACAACTTTTGATGTGTGGGCTCAGGGAAAAAATGTATGCAGAAAACTATGCCACTGGCTTGGGGAAGAACATTATAAGCAAACTAAATTTCCCTGAGGTGAGAATATCCTTGGTGCATTCTAGTCATAATAGGAAGGCCTATGCTATGGGAGTGGTGTGAGTGAGGGGAGAGTTGTAGGTTCAGCCTTAGAGGAAATAGAGCCTGATTGTGAGCCATTTTATCCGGCATGAAAGAACTTTGGATTTTATTCTGAATGAGATGGGAAGATATTGGAGGGTTCTCCATAGGGAAGTGATGCTTTTCTGACTGAAAAATTTAAAAGACATAATCAGGCTGCTGAGCTGAGAATCCTATATAATAAAGAGGTAATATGCAAATTGGCCATCATTCCTTTGCACAAGATGGCCACCCCATGTAGTCACAAGATGGTCTCCACAAGATAGCCAGCAGGGGAGGGCAGTTGTGTGTGACCAGGTCTGCAGGGGAGGGAAGTTAGGGGTGATCAGGCATGCAGGGGAGGGCAGTTGGAGGTCATCAGGTATGATTTCCAATCAGAGCACATGCTGAGGTTGTGGGCTGTGTCCCCAGTGTGGTGCATTCAAGAGGCATCCAATCAATGATTCTCTCTCATCATTGATGTTTCTATCTCTTTCTCCCTGTTCTTTCTTTTCTGAAATCAATAAAAATATTTTAAAAATTCTGGGATGAGGATCAAAAACAATCAAACAAACAAAAAGCTGTTGTAATATTCCAGGAAACAATATTTGTGGTTTGGATTAAAGCTGTATTAGAAGAGGTGATGAAAAGTGGTTGGATTGTGGATATATTTTGAAGATAATTCTAAAAGAATTTGTTGATGGTTTTTATGTACCCTGTATGAGAGAGAAGTAAGGAATCTTTAGGCCTGAATATCTGGAAAAATAGATGAGGTAAATTATAAGAGTAACAGATCTTTATTTTGAGAATAGAAATTAAAAGTTTGGATTTGATGTCTTACTTTGAAATGTCATTTAGAATCAATTGCAAATTTAGAGTAGGCAGTTAGATATGCAACTATTGAGCTTTTAATTGATTAAAATAATTCTGTCTTATTGAATAGTTAGATCATTTCCTTTATTTGTTGTTGTTATGAACAACATTTCCATAGCTATCTTTTAATATATATTGTTGGACATTTGTATAGTTCTTTAAATGAGATTTATGGAAGTGGAAGTTCTTACTTCAGATATTAAATATATAATATAAAATTGCTGTCCACAATTTTATACTCATTTAACCTCTAACTAACAGTGTAATGCTTCTCAACACCATTATCAATCTCACATACAGCATGGAACAAAAGTAGATTTATAGGTGTTATGTAGAAAATAATACAATAATTAATAAATAATAATATAATAATAAACTGTGTTTCATGGATTCATAACTGTAAAATTACTTTTGCCCCACCCTGCATTGTTATTCTTTTAAATAATTGTCACCTTGACAAGTTAAAAATGGCATTTTTCTTATGACTGATAAAATTAAGGATCTTTGTTCTACTATTTGTTGCTCTGCCTTTCTTTCCTTTTATTTTTATGTTTTTGCTTTATTGCTTGGGCTGTCATCACAAAGTAGCACAGACTGAGTGGCTTAAACAATAGAACAGTTATTCAGGAGATTAGAAAGAAGTCTGAGATCAAGTTGTTGGCAGCATTGATTTCTTCTGAGGTCTCTCTTGGGCTTGTAGATGGCTGTCTTCTTCTGATGTCTCTATACCATCTCTAATCTCCTCTTTGCATAAAGACACCAGTCAGATTTAATTAGGCCCCACTATTATGCCCTCATTTTACCTTATTTGCCTCTTTGGTGCCTCTATCTCCCAATACAGCCACATTGGGGGTTCATGCTACAACATAAAAATTGGGGGGAATGGGTACAAAGCTGCCCATGGTACCAGGAATATTAACTGTTTTTCAAAACATCCCAGTTATATTTGTAATAGTGTTTCAATAGTCTTTTGACTGTAGTTATGGAGAGTTTTTTTTGCCATAAATAAATTTAAATTTAACTCCTTAATTCATCTGAATTCAAATATGTGAACATGGTACAAGGGAGAGCTTCATTATGACTTTTTCCCCATGTAGCCCATCATCTTCAAACTATCTGTTGCAAAGCTATTATTTCCTGATTCTTTATTACCTTGTATTAAGAAATGTTTCATCAAGCATACATTCATGTTTGAGTTATTGCCATGTTGTTTTAACTGTTGTTACTTTCTAATATTTTAAATAGTTGGTTAGAATTATTATATTCCCTAAGATAATTCTAAAAATTAAATTATATTAATTAAATTAATTTTTAGAATTATCTTAGCCATTTTGTTTGTTCACCTTTATTTTCAAAACAATCTCTGGATTCACTCTGTTAAGGTTGCCTAAAAATTAATTGAAATTTTTATTGTAAAATTATTCATATTTTATGTCAGACATATTTCTAGATAGCTTATGGTTTTGGTTGCTTTGGAAATGTCACTTTTTTCCTAACTTTTTTTCTTACAAGTTATTTCTAATATCAAGGAAATACATTTATTTTTGTATATTTATATATTCTTTTGTTTACCATTTTATTGAACTCGTGTTATTTTTAAATTAATATTCTTGTATTTTTAGGCATATAATAAATGATGATACTTCTGTGTATTTTTAAAAGACATATCTCTATTTCATGTATCATTGAATTAGCCAAAATATCCATATGTATAGTCACTTCTAATGGTGATAGCAAGAATTCATATCTTGAACTTTAATTTCATTGCAGCATGTATTTTCTGTATCTTTTACCTACTCCTGAAATTGGTTCTATTGAAGTAATCTGTATGAATGCTCATATGAAAATTTTTGTTTTTTATTGAATTTTATTTTACATAGACTTTGTTTTATTAAGTAATTTATTATGTGAAATGTGGTGAATAAGTAACAAGAGGTGGTCAATACTTTCTATTCCATGTTTTTCACAATTCCCCAGGTAATAGCTTTAATACTGTAGCTCACTATTTTATTAAAAGTGTTCAATTAAAATCAATAAACATCATGACATACTTGTAGTTTGCAAGGCTCTGTGCCACAAGCTGAATAGAGTGGAAACACAAAAGATTGGTATAATCAATTCTAACTGCGTCAGTGGGAGAGTTTTTTTTTCTGGTGATAAGGAGAAGATAACACAAGATGACTCTTGAAAGTTGGATGAGGCAAGCAAGCAAGTAAAGACAATTGCAAAAAAGAAGGAGCAGTATGAGGCTATCTCTAGGTGTGAAATATTCTAGTGTATTTGAGGTTTAGTTGTAATTCAGTGTTGCTGGCCTTGATTGTTTAGACATTAAAGAACCAGAACATTCAAATCAAAATAAAATATTATGTATTATTTGCCACTTACGATGATTTGCAACTCTTCTCTCCTCCTAGGTTTTAGTGTAGATCATTAAGAAATGACTAAAGCAAGGATAAAATAAGATAATTTAAAGAGCTCAGAAAACAGTGCTACATAATTAAGTGAATTACTGACTTACTATTAAAGTTCATTTCCTTCTAGTACAGTGGTAGAGGCTGTTAATTGTACCCTAATTTTCATTGTTTCATAGATAGGAATAGAATTTATGTTGGGCATTTTGCACGCTTCCTTATAGGTATGTAAGGCCAGCCATATGACTACGTTTTGGGGAATGGAATGTGAACAAAAATGGTGGACCCAACCTACAGGCCATTTATTTGAAAGAACAAGACATTCCCTCTTTTTCTGTCTTTACATCTTCCCCAGACTGGAACATAAACAGATTAGTATGAGCTATGAAATTCTTCTGGGCTATGTGTTGATGACATCAGATCAGTAGGTTAGAAAGAACCAGGGTCCCTGCTGATTTTGAAGCTGCCTGAGCAGATTTTGATGCAAATGAAAAATAAACCTCTCTAGTTTAAGAACTGTTATTTGAGATTTCAGAGTTATGGCAGCCAAATTAGTATCTATCAGAACACAGACACTATTTCTAGAAAAATATTAAAAAAATTTTTTAGCGACTGTGGAGATGGGAGTAAATTATCCGATGGAAACTATGCATTGGTAACCTGGTTAATGCTGATGAAACAGAGAATTCTACTGTAGCACCCTTTTCATTTATAATGGAGATAACACAAAATAAATTTTTATTTTCATATTTCATATATCCTAAATTACACGAAAATGTTTTTCACATATTGACAAAATTAACACCAAAAGAATAGTAATAGTCACAATGGGGAAATTGTCCAGTGTGGCATAAAAATAATTTATATAATTTATAATACATCCCAATTAAGCTATTTCTGACCTATTGTACTTGAGAAAAAATAAAAAGAAAGATAATCAACTCAACTAATCTAGGAGCTCAGTGCCATTGTAATCCCTCAGAGGAAGATCTCCTTAGCTACAAGGAGCAGAATGACTGTGTGCTCAAGGACTTTGTTCAAGATGATCAGTAGGAGAAAACTTAGGTTGTGAGTTTGAGGAATTTAATTTTTCTCCTTTTGACAAGGAGAGCAAAGCAAGCTGAAAATATTATTTTTAGAAATGTTAATGTGTAAAGGTAGTACAGCTGATGCAATACTATCAGATGAATCAATAATTTAAGGATGGTCTCTATTTTTCTGTGATATACAAAGCATAAATGGCTGCTGAGATTAATTAATAATTGAATTGAACCTAAGGGCTTTAACCAATCTTCATTTATGTGTTTTCATTTTTTTATAGTTGTCAGTAGTATAAATGCCCCACATTTCCCCCCTTTTTGCTTCCCTCTATCCAACTTTCACCCCATCCCAAACCTTCCCCACACCATTCTGTGTCCATAGGTTATACATATATGCATATATGATATTTTGTCTTTAACCAACTTTAAAAGCTGCTTATTGTGAGAATACTAAAACCAATCACACATATCAAAATAGAGAAAAGTCTACTCGATTAGCAGGTTTGGGAAACATACTTTCTGGGAAGTATCTCAGGGAGATGCTGATTAGTCAGGATGAAATACTGATCAAAGGTATAGTTATAAAGGGAATGTTTTTTTTGTTTTTTAATATCAGCTCAAAAAGACTGAATATATTTGATAAGGGATTTGCAATGAGTATTTTAGAAATGATGTCATTTAGGTTTTTGTATAATTGGAGATTTAAAATATCTATTGCAGCAAATTGAATAAAATTAAATTTCTTTGAAACTGATGCTGCAGATAAATCATTGGACATATGGAGAGGTTGTGTTGGGCAGTAGAGAAAACACTAAAATCAGAAAAAAGACCTAGGGTTTCATCCTAGCTCTGCCATTAATAAGTGTTGTCAAAGGTCCCTTCCAGCTCTGTATTCTGTGATTTCCAAAAGAAATTTCAGCCTTACTAATGATAAAACTTTGTGATATATGCTCCTGAATCTGAAATTTGCATGGAAAATGTTTTAGAAAATTTAATTTGCAACCCTTTATGTTTCAGATCTTAAAACTCGGACTTGAACTTAAATGAGAGGATATTTTTTTTTATTAAGATTGGTGAAGAGCCATAAGTGCATTTATCTGAGTAAGACCATTCATAAATGCAACAGCTCTATTGTAGGAGGACAAAAGAGGTTACATCTGCTTATATGCACAAATGACTTGCATTTTATTAAAACCACAGCTTGCTCATGAGTTTTACTTATAGCATAATGGATTTGCTTTTCTCTACAATTTAAGAGAGAAATGGTACTTATAACACCAAAAGTGATTAAAAAAGCATTTGATTTAGCAGAAAGGAATTTTTATGTTTCATATTTTACAGGCTTTTGGGTTTTAGGAGAACTTCATTAAATGGATTGTAACCATATATTCTCAACTCACAGTGCACATAATAAGCAATTCTGTGAAGTTACCTTTCTCTATAGGATTGCAAAATAAATGCTACACAGAATGGCCTAGTATCATTACTTTTACCTGTGGGCATTGAAGAATCTCAGCTCTAGAGATCTCACTTCACCGAAACACTACAGAACACTCAATGAGAAAGATAGAAGGATACAATGACTTATACTTTTATTTACATGACCTAATGATTTTCTTAAAATAAGGACTGAAATATATTGGCATAGAACTAGTCCCACTAATAGAGTGACAACTCAGTATTATTTCTTCTAGACTCTTTTTTATAATAACACTAACTTTATTTCATTAGTAGAGAAGAATACCCTGAAGGTTGCTCCAATACTTGGCAACATTCAAAATGGCACCAATCAGTGGCAGCTACTTTCTTTAATCTTTAGAAACAGTAATTTAATTAAAGACCCCCCCCCAAATCTCATATTCCATGTCAGAAGTATTCTTTGTTTGCCAATATTTTTTTTACAAAAACTAAGTTAGACAGATGGTTGTCTTTTTGAAAGACAAGGCAAAAAGACAAAATAAAAATTACCAAAATAGCATGCTTCTGTTAGAAATAGGAATTTTGGGGTTTCTTATTTTTGAAATATATTGTCTGGAGGCTTAAAGAAAAATAAGATTATAAGTCCAAAGTTGTAAAATGTAGATTTATACCTTGTCAAGCCTGAAGCTCAAAGTAATGCATGCATCACCTGGCTGGCCTGGCTCAGTGGTTGAGTGTCGACCTATGAACCAGGAGGTCACTGTTCCATTCCCATCAGGCCACTGCATGGGTTGTGGGCTTAATGCTAATAGGTGTCATGCAGGAGGCAGCCAATCTATGATTCTCTCTCATCATTGATATTTCTCTCTCTCTCTCCCTCTCCTTTCCTCTTTGAAATAAATTAAATATATTTTAAAAAATACTGTATGCATGCCGAAACCAGTTTGGCTCAGTGGATGGAGAGTCGGCTTGTAGACTGAAAGGTCCCAGGTTCAATTCCGGTCAAGGGCATGTACATTGGTTGTGGGCACATCCCCAGTGGGGGGTGTGCAGGAGGCGGCTGATCGATGTCTTTCTCCCATAGATGTTTATGACTCTCTGTCCCTCTTCCTTCCTCTCTGTAAAAAAAAAAAAATCAATAAAATATATTAAAAAAATAAAAAGTCTTTATGAAAAAAATAAAAATACTGTATGCATAATACTAATGTAATTATACATACTGCAATCTAATCTAAGTGTTATGGGTTCAATTGTCCCCTACCTCAAACAAATAATGTTGAAGCCCTAACCCCCAGAGCATGTAATTGTCAGCAAAGGAGACTGATAAAAAAAAAGTGTCTAGTGAGAGAAAACTAGATGGTACTTCAAGGACAGCCTTGCTATCCATGCCAAGTGCTGCTGATGGTTCAAAACAATTGAGTCAGGGATTTCACCTTTAGACAAAATATAAGTCATTGGTGTCATTAGTGAGAGCTATTTCAAAACAAAGAAGCTGAATTAGTGATTATAGATAAGTACAGCAGGTCCTCAAGTAATTTCATACTTTCAACATAGTTTCATTATCACATTGATGAAATGCTATAGCCATATAACTCTTATTTATATGTATGTTAGCCTATTTTAAAATAGGCTTCTTTATATGTTACTTTGCTTCAAGTGGCAGTACCTATGAATAATGTTAAGTGAGGACTTAATATATTTGGAGTAGTATGTTAATACCATTGTTTGAAAAATAAATGAAGGTCAAGAAGTTGAGTGAATAGAGACAAGTATTGGAAAAATTGTTATTATTGAAGAGGAATAGAAAAATTGACTTTTTTTGTTTGTTTATTTGTTATGCTTTAAAGATGGGTGATAATTAGTCATATTTAAATGATAGTGGGGTTAGTTCAACAAAGAGGAAAGGACATAACTGAAGGATTGAAGGAGTAAAGTCTTTGTGAAGGTGAGAAGGGATGGGATTCAATATACTAAGGTGTACACTCCTAGGGGATTCTTTCTTATATAACAGCAACAGGCAGCAGAGTATGGGATTTAGAGTCAGTTTCTGGAGACAGATTTCCTGAATTCAGATCTTGTGTTTGCCACTTGTTTTTGTTTGTGAGCTTGAATAAACAAATGCTTTCTTTTTCTCTTCCCTAAAAAAGGGATGATATGTGATATCAAAGAACCAAATTCCTAGAAAAGATTAAGATCAGAGTTAATCTTAATAAGATTAGAGTTGTCAGAGCCAGGAGTGAGGGATGGGGATGAGGGAATTGAGTGAAGAGGATCAAAAGGTACAAACTGCCAATTATAAGGTAAGTTAAGTTCTGTCAATATAAAGTACAGCAAGGTGGCTATAGTTAACAATACTGTTTTATATGTTTGAAAGCTGCTAAGAGAATAGATCTTAAAAGTTTTCACATGGAAAAAAATCTTTGTAACTATCTGAAGTGAATAATGTTTAACAATTTCACAATGTATACATATATCAAATCATTATGTTGTACACCCCAAACTTATACAGTGTTATAAATGTCAATTATATCCAATAAAACTGAAAAAAGTAAAATAAAATGTGGATGTAATAATAGCACATAGCTCATAAGGTTATTGTGAATATTAAATAGGTTGAAAAGGCTGAACTGTATGAAAGTAATAGTTGGCACACAGTAAGTCCTAAATAAATGCCAACTATTGTTGCTGCTGCTGCAGTTGTTATATGGGAGCAGATATCCATGTGTTGGTAAAATTGTTGGTGGGAAGATGAGACAGTTGTCAGCTGATTGTACTCAGTATCTCTAAAAAGAATGTGATGAGATTAGCAAAAGGATTAGTGGGGAAAATGTTGAAAATTTGAGGAGGAAGGCAAAGGTATCAAATGTTTTTTGTTTTTTTTCTCCTAGTTAAATGCATTCTGATATCAATTAAAATAATTCTGTACTGGGAACTCTATATCACTGAATTGTTATAAGGAGTAAATGAGATAATGTCTAAGAAATACTTAAAAAGCACTATGTGAATGGGATTATTTTTTTTGGTGACACAACTCTTGTAAAGTGAAATGTTTCCTCAAGCCATTCTGGGTAGTGAATAATATTAAAGGACATTATATAATTGGTTTGATTTTACTCCTCAAATCATCAACTTATTTTTTAATGTTTCATAGACACTGACTATATTAGAGTATGTTGTTTCTTATTCACATGGGTTACATTTTTACTAATTTGAAGGCAAAAATTAAAGTCTATATATGCAACGTTTATTTAGGTAGAGAAGGACTGTGGTCTCAAAATACGTAATTCACCACTTAGACTTTATGGTTCTCTTATACTCCAAATGTGATTATTTAACAGCCTAAGTTTATTTTAAAACAAGATTTAGAAATTCATGTTTGTCCTGGCAAAGTTAGCTTTTTGACATGAAATCTCCCCATCCAGCTGATCATTAGGCCTTTCCAATTGTTAATGTCTCTTGCAGTCTGCTTTTATAGTAGCATATAATTAGGTTTATGAAGAATATTGACATTGGGTGGTAATATTCCAATGCAAATATCAAAATCCCCAGAAAGTTAACTCAAAGAAACATATGTCCCCACCATCCTTCATGATAATCTTTAGTCTTGAAGACTGTGGCAGTTGATTTGTGTAATGTATTTGGAATCATAATATGGAAATATTATAATTAAAAACATACAGGATTTCTGGGAAATATATTCAGGAGGATGATACAAATAGCAGTATGTCATGAACATACATTGTTTGTGTTCGCATATATAGTTCAGTAATCACTGCAAAGAAATGTGCCAAATAATTGGATAAAAGTGATTTCTAATGCTAAAGTGATTTTTTTCAAGATTATGGTATATGGGAAAGTTTAAATCGATGCAAATTTATTAATAAGATATCATATTGTCTGGTTAATCTAAAATTAATGTAGCATTAATGTATCATACTGAATTATATACATACTTCTACAGCTAAACACATACACACAAGCAGATGCTCTAAGAAAAATATGTCGTTTCAAAGGGGACAATAATCTGATGTTCAAATAGAATTTGAGTCATCTTTTTCTCTTTATTTTAAGGAAATTCCCTTTTGGAACTTTAATATTTCAACACCTAATGTCTTTAGTTCTCCAGAAATAAGAGTATCTTCATCCTTTGGGTAGTTTCAAGCCATCATAGAAAGATTTTTGCCTTCATAAGATGTAATCTTTTTTAAAGGGGAACAACAATTTAAAAATTGATTTTAGAAAAGGAGGGAGAGAGGAGAGATCAATGGGGTGCCCCCATACACACCCTGACCAGAGATCAAATCCACAACTTAGGTATGTGTCCTGATCAGGATTCGAACCTACAGCCTTCCAATAAAGGGGAGATATTCCAACCACTTGAGCCTCACCAGCCAGGGCATGAGATATAATTTTTTTTATTTTTCACTCCTAATAACTCCTAATACGCTTTATTTCTCCTCCTCCTCCTACTTCTTCTTCTTTTTTGTTTTTGTTAATATCACCCAAGGATATTTTTCCATTGATTTTTTTTAGGAAGAGTGGAAGAGAGAAAGACAGGAGAACATTGATGTGAGAGAAACACAAGCTCTGACCAGGGCCTGGGCTGGGGAGGCACCTGCAACCAAAATATCTGCCCTGGACTGGAACCAAACCTGGGACCCTTTGGTCTGCAGGCCAACACTCTACCCACTGAGCAAAACTGGCTAGAGCTAGAGATGTAATCTTTAGAGTGCCTAGTCAACTGCTCCCCAGACTCTGTTTATGTGGAAGTATTTGCAGTAATTCTATGTGAAAGTGTTGTCTATGCAGAATATTAACGGTAAAACTGAACAAGCCAGGGTAGTATGCAGGGTATGACTCTTCACTAGCAGAAAAAAGAGAGAACACTATCACATGTGCCATGTGTAAAACTTCAGAGTCTTTGCAACAGATTAATTTGAGGGCTATCAATAATTAAATATTCCTGTTAAGTGAAAAATGAAATCTAGTAGACTTTAAATCTGCCTGCCCACAGACTTTCAACTTGGCAGAGCAGTTCCAAGTTACAACCTGTATCTCAGCTCATAACTTGGTCAGGCCCCTGATGCCAAACTCACATGAGGACAGTGAGTTTACCATCTACTGAATACTTTAGTCTTGGTGTTATTACAGCTATTGCTGAGGAATTGGTCAGTAACCAGAATCCATTGACAGTAAGAAGGAAAGTACAGTATGTTATTTACATGTGAATATACTAAGTGAAAAATGTTCATTAATAAAGGCTGAACTGAATGTCAGATGGGATTTTTTTATTCCTTTTGAGTTTTTCATAAGCCCGTTGCCTGCACCCCAGAGAGTTGGCAAGAAATTCCTGACTAGAATTTCTCATCTCCATCAGTTTATTTGTGTCCCTTGATAATGATGCTATTGTCATAAAATCATAATTATTTTCTGGCTGGGGATCATTAAATATTTGTTTACTAAGTCATTTGTGTTTCTGTATAAAACACATATTCTAGCTCCTGGTAAGTACTAGAGTGGACTAAGTGCAACTTGAAGGACAAGCATTCTCACTAATCTATGATGCTTGACAGCTGCTCCTTAGATACCACAGTGACTGGGATTTTAGGCAAGTTGTGTGTCAGGAAAAGGCAGAGCAAAGATATTATATTAATAACCACATTTGATGACTGAAAAATTGGAGACCCAGAAAAGATTATTTGTCCAAGTGGTCACATTCAAATAAGCATTGAGAAAGCTTAGCCAGCATGGTTCAGCAGTTGAACACCCACCTAGGATGGTTCAATTCCATGTCAGAGCATATGCCTGGGTTACAGGCTTGATCTCTAGTGTGGGGTGTGCAGCAGGCAACTGATCAATAATTCTCTCTCATCATTGATCTCTCTCTCTCTCTCTCTCTCTCTCTCTCTCTCTCTCTCTCTCTTTCCCTTGCTCTCTAAAATAAATAAA
The DNA here is from genome assembly GCA_011751065.1 of Lasiurus cinereus. Taxonomy (NCBI): domain Eukaryota; kingdom Metazoa; phylum Chordata; class Mammalia; order Chiroptera; family Vespertilionidae; genus Lasiurus; species Lasiurus cinereus. The sequence goes on from JAAGEH010000037.1 coordinate 7,886,122, forward strand.
ATAAAGCACAGGTCTTAAGCCTTGGCCAGGTAGCTCAGCTGGTTAGAGCATTGTTGTGATACTCTAAGGTTGTAGGCTCAGTCCCCAGTCAGGGCCCTACAAGAAGCAACCAATGGATGCATAAATAAGTGGAATGACAAATCAATGTTTCTCTCTCTCAAATCAATAAGTAAACATTTTAAAAGATAACAAAAAGAAAAGATAGGTGCTATTTTCAAGTTTTGTTTTGTTTTTACATTATGCTACCTTTAATTATCTGATGGCAACACAAGTATAGCTTATTTCTATCGCTGATTTCTCAGTCATAGTCCAGGAGTATATATTCTATGTAGAAAATACTTCTCCCTGCAAATCTGATTATTTTTGTTCTATTTCTTTAAAAAAATGACATGAGAATTGCATTAAATCTGTATATTTTGGGGGGAATATGGCCATTTTAATTAGGTTGATTCTTCTAATCCATGAGCTTAAGTTTCCATTTTGTTATGTCTTTTTCAATCTCTTTTAATAGTGCTTTGTAATTTTCAGCATATTCCATAGTTTCCCTGTATAAGACACCTCCATGTATAAGACACTCCCCAACTTTTCCAACCCAAAATTAAGAAATCGATATTTTAAACATAAAACAGAACACATTTTTACTTAGTAGTTACTACAGGTAATATTTACATACCAGTACTATGATATTATGCAGCATACCACTCTATTCAGCCTCTGTTGCATCACTGCTGTCTTCTTCATCACTATTAGTTCCAGACATATCAATTTCCTCAACTTCTGTTGTATCACTACTGTCTTCAGAGTTACTATCTAAATATGTGAAATCATCCTCATAAACTGGTGGCATTTTCTGGGCTGACTTTATTCGTGTTCTCATGGCCAACCCTTATCTCCTCATGAAATTGAAGCACTATTTTGCCTTCCCTGTAAAATCAATGTTCATTTCACTTGCAAACATTCTTGCCTGACATTGAATAAGCTTCTTGAAACACATAAGGCATTCTGGTGCTGCTCCATAATCCAAGTCTTAAGCCTCTGCTCCAAGTTTGCCCATTTTGCTGGTTTTTCTCTTAGGGCTTCTTTTTTTGGCATCTTAAGGAGTTGTACCTGTTTTCTCCACTGTATGGTCATACACTCAGTGGGAGAAGGTCCAAATTGTCTCTCTGCAGATCTATTTCCATGCTCTTTTGCATAGCTGATTACAATCGGTTTAAATATTGTAAGACAATCCCTTTACCAGTATTTATCTTTTTTATTTTTTAACAACTTTATGGGCTCATAATGTTCCAGTTTCATCTGCTCACTTTCCACCTCCACCTCCAGTAAGGCTTGTGATTGGAGGAAGCCTGTTTGACAAGGTATGGACAACTATGAAACCTTATAGCTCCCTCCTCTGCTGACTTCCAAGTATAAGACTGTCCCTCGATTTTCAGTCTAATTATTTTTAGAAAACAAAATAGCATCTTATACGCGGACAATTACGGTAGGTCTTTCATGTTTTTTGTTAAGGTTATTCCTAGGTATTTTATTCTTTTGGTTGCAATTGCAAAAGGAATTGTGTGTTTGTTTTTCTCATTGTTTTTTTTTTTTGAAGTTTCGTTGAGGTAGAAAAAAAGCTAAGAACCATATGATTTCACTCATATGTGGAATATAAAACTGAAACTCGAGAATATAAATAGCAGTGTGGTGGTTGTCAGAGGGAAGGGGGTAACGGCGTGAAGGGGACCTAATATATATTGACAGAAGATGATTTGACTTTGGGTGGTGGGCACACAGTGCAATATACAGATCTTGTAACATAGAAACCCAAACCTATCAATGTCACCCAAAACATTTAGTTTAAAAAGAAAGAAAACAGCCCAGCCAGCATGGCTCAGTGGTTGAACATTGATGTATGAACCAGGAGGGCATGGTTCAATTTCCTATAAGGGTATAAGACAGGTTGCAGACTAGATCCCCAATGTGAGTTGTGCGGCAGGCAGCCTATCAATGATTCTCTCTCATCATTGATGTTTCTATCTTTCTTTCCCTCTTCCTTACTCTCTAAAATCAATAAAAATATATTTTAAAAAGAAACTATATCTCCCTAGTTTCAACGACTTAAATAATATGATTGTCTTGCAATAAATAAACCCTAATATAAATTACACAAATACAACATGTCAATTTATAAATGAATGATTTAAAATCCTCTACTAAAGAGTGACTTTTAAGAATATTTCAGTGATCTGGCCACACCCAACTCAGTTGATGATTCAACTGATATGGCTGATTAGCTAGGTGTTCCTTGGCCTTCTTAAGGATTCCTAGGAAGGCTGCACACACAGCCTAGTGCTGCTTTATATTTTGTTATGGTTCTATATACCTTGAGCAAGTGATGAGCATATATAAATATTGAGAAAATTACAGACCTTCAAATCACACAGCACCTACAATCTCCCAGAGACCAGGCTAGTCTCATGGATTTACCTCCATGGGATAGAATTATATAGTGGTGAAGTGAATAACTTCCAGAATCAAATGGACCTGGGTGTGAATCTATGAGCAGCAATTTACTAGTATTAGCTATCTGACCTTGGAAAAGTTTCTTAACCTCTCTTATTCTTTAATTCTTCACATCTAAAATGAGGAAAATATTGCTATATGCCTCAGAGCATTCAGGAGAGAGGTAGTACATTAATTATTATGAAGGGCTTAGCAAAATGTTAAGTGCATATTTTGTATTCAGTATATAAATGATAGCTCCTCTTGCTGCCATCACCGCTGCAGCTGTTATTGTTGTTATTAGAGCATCATTAGAAATCCCACAGAAGCAAAGTGGGAGAGGGAAAGGATGGAGAAGGAAAAAGGAATAATTTACACATCTCCTCTGTGGAGAGTATGAGAGGAAGAGAATGATGACTTTACCACACAAATTCAAAGAAGGTAAAGTGCCCTTTTTGCTCTGTCAACTACATTTTTAACTTTTGAACAGTCAGGGTCATAAAATAAAAGGCAAAATATGCATTTGCAAGCATTTTTGCTTTTCTTGTAAAGTGTATGCTACATGCTTAGGATAAATTTAATAAACAGGTGATGATTTACATATTTCTAAATTATCAAAACTGATTTTGGAAAGCCTTTAGATATTCTAAAGCTTTTGGTTCTTATTATAATCATACAATCTGTTCTAAGAAAAACTGGTTATTATATTTCTGCTTTTTTTTAAAGAGGATCTTGTTATTTATATAAATTCACAAAGAATACAATAAATTGATAAAAGTCTCTGTGTTTCTTTAATGCCATGGTTCCAAATGTTGTAAACCAAAAAATCCAACAGAAATATACATTCTACTGAAAGGCAATTTTTTAAAAGTCTCAGTCCCCACCCAAATAGGAAAAGGGAGATAAGGTTGTATTTGTTTGTTTGTTTGTTTTGGACATTGTAGAATAAGCATTTCTATCCATTAGGAAAAAAATTCTGATAGAGAATGCTTGAGAGTGAGGTGTGATTATACAACAGTAAATGATCCCTGTCTCTTTGTTCTCCTGAACACACACAGAATACTCAGGAAAACCTATCTGAAAGGTATTGTAACTAACATATTGGCACAAAATGTCACAAACAAAGTGACGAAGTAATTTTATTTTATTTTATTTTATTTTATTTTCAGAGAAACATCAAAAGTGTTTTATTCAAAGTAATGTCCATCATTAGCTATACATTTTCCCCATCCCAGCAGAACTTTTTTTGTTTTGAGGCAAACCATTCAGAGACCAAATTTTCCACTTCTTTGTATGTTTTTTTTAAATATATTTTATTGATTTTTTACAGAGAGGAAGAGAGAGGGATAGAGAGTTAGAAACATCGATGAAAGAGAGACATGGATCAGCTGCCTCTTGCACGCCCCCTACTGGGGATATGCCCGCAACCAAGGTACATGCCCTTGACCGGAATCGAACCTGGGACCTTTTCAGTCCGCAGACCAACGCTCTATCCACTGAGCCAAACCGGCTTCAGCAACTTTGTATGTTTTGAAGTGCTGCTCAGAAAGTGCATGTGCCTTTGATTGGAACAAGTGGAAATCTGAAGGAGCAAGGTCTGGTGAATACAGCAGGTGGGTTAATAATTCCAGGGCAAGACCTTTTAACATGTTTTTAACTGGTTTTGAAGTGTGTGATGGTTCGTCATCATGAGGCAAAATTACTTTGCTGTGTCTTCTGACACATTCTGGTCGTTTCATGATCAAAGCATGGTTCAAATTGAGTACTTGTTGTTGGTAGCAATCAGTATTAATGGTTTCACCTGGTTTTAGAAGTTCATAATGCACCACACCTTCCTGATCCCACCAAATGCAGAGCATTGTCTTCTTTCCGAAGCCATTTGGCCTTGCAGTGGATGTTGAAGGTTGACCTGGGCCAAGCCATGATTTGGTGCATTTGGGATTCTCAAAATAAATCCACTTTTCATCAACAGTCACAATTCAATGCAAAAAAAGAGAAAAAAAAGACTTACTTGCGTGCTCTTGAAGCAAAATTTTACTGATGACTTTTTAGTTTCCCGTTTGTCTTTCATTCCGTTGATGTGGCACTCATTTTCCTTCCTTTAAAATCTTTCCCATTGTTTGTGAACAATTGAAAATTATTTTCTGGGCAATGTTGAATCTTTCTGCAAGTTGTTTTTGAGTTTGACATGCATCTTCATCCAATACTGCTTGTACTAATTGTTGATCTTCAAAGTTTTTTGATTAACCTGGACGTTCTGTGTCTTTCACATAGAAATCATCACTTTTAAAGCATTTAAACAGCATTTACAAATATCTTAAGATGGAGCATGTTCATCATAAGCTTCCTGAAGTATATGATAACTTTTTCTCCAAAATAAAGTAATGAATTAAAGCTTCCTGCAAAGGATCTTTTTTTGGGTATGAAATTCGACATTTTTAAGTATAAAAATATCTATATTGTTAACACCTTTAGAAAATTTGACTGATGAATTGTTTTTAACATTTTTTATTGTGTTACATGTATACATATCTTCCCATTGCCCCCCTCCCTCCCAGGCATACCCCAACCTCCCAGTGTCTATGTTCATTGGTTATGCTTATAAACATGGATACAAGTCCTTTGATCTCTTATCAACCCCACCTCTCCTTAATCTTCCTGCTATAATTTGACAGTCTGTTTGATGTTTTACTGCCTCTGTATCTATCCTTTTGCTCATCAGTTTACAATGTTCTTTATTATCCACAAATGAGTGAGATCATGTGGTGCTTCTCCTTCACTGACTTGCCTATTTCACTAAGCATAAGGCTCAAAGTAATATTAAATGGATAAGCCCCTAATATTCAAGATCATAGAGACTGTTGAAGAACAGGTTAAAATATATATAATTATGATGTTTTGTCATGTACAGTGTAATTAATAACTTTAAAAAGAAGCTTTTGAATATAGAAATGCTTTCGTATGGTCTAGAAAGACACATTTTTTTCCATAACTCCAAAAAATCATTTAGTGGCTAAAAAAATCATAGGGTGGGTCCATATATTTCCTGGGCAATCAGGTAGCTTCTTTCTGGCACACAATAAGGAAAAACACTTTTGTGTGTTTTTTGCCAAGATTCTGTTCCAAGGTCCTGCCAAGAAACAGGTCTGGTATAGGATTGCTTCCCCTAGTCTAGAAGCTCATATTCTCCTAGGTGGTCCTAAACACCTTAAGTATTAAGGTATAGAAATTAAAATAGCAAAAGAAAGCCACAGGCAGAATTGCAGATGGTCCATGGTCTTGCCTTCAGAAGCCCCATGTTAGTAACACACCTCAAGAAGACCAGTTTCTCAAAAGAGTACTTGCATTGAACCAAATGCTAACAAGAAAAACATAATAGCTATTTATTAGTTCAAAGTGCTAAAAATAAAATTACAGTTGCTGAAAGACTTGAAATCTGCACAACCAGCATATTTCCTCTCTGTAGGCACTTATACGGAGCCCAAGTTAAAGTCAGAAAGTTGGTTAGTGAGCCAGGTGGTGTGGCTTAGTGGTTGACAGTCAATCCACAAGCCTAGAGGTTGCTGGTTTGATTCCTGTTCAGGGTATGTATCCAAGATATGGCTGGATCCCAGTAGGGGGCATGCAGGAGGCAGCCAATGGATGATGTTTCTCTCTCATTTTTGTTTCTATCTCTCTACCCCTCTCCCTTCCTCTCTCTCTCTAAAGATCAATTATATATATATAATTTGATATATTCACTAAGTGGCCAGATTATTATGATCTCTGAACACATAATAATCTGGCCATGCAGTGTGTGTGTGTGTGTGTGTGTGTGTGTGTGTGTGTGTGTGTGTCTATATATATATTAGAGTCCCAGTGCATGAAATAGTGCATGGGTGTGGTCAAGCCAGCCTGGCCAGAGGGAGGGGACATGGGTGGTTGGCCAGACTGCCTACTGGTCGAATTCCTGGTCGAGAGATAATTTGCATATTAGCCTTTCATAGATATACTAGAACGCCGGTGCACAAAATTTGTGCGTGGGGGTGTGTGTTGTTCAACCCAGCCTGTTCCCTCTCCAATCTGGGACCACTTGAGGGATGTCCAACTGCCCGTTTAGGGCCCGATCCAAAGAGGATCAAGCCTAAACGGGCAGTCAGACATCCCTTTCACTATCCAGGAGTGCTGGCTCCCAACTGCTCACCTGCCTGCCTTCCTGATTGCCCCTCACCGCTTCTGCCTGCCAGACTGATCACCCCCTAACCACTCGTCTGCCAGCCTGATTGATGCCTAGCTGCTCCCCTGCCAGCCTGTTTGCCCCTAACTGCCCTACCCTGCAGGCCTGGTCATCCCCAACTGCCCTTCCCTGCAGGCCTGGTCACCTCCAACTTCCCTCCTCTGTTGGCATGGTCACCCCTAACTACCCTCCCCTGGAGGCTTGATCACCCCCACTACCTGCCTTTTCAGGCCTGGCCTTTCCCAACTGCCTTCCCCTGCTGGCCATCTTTTGGTGGCCATCTTGTGTTCAGATGGGGGCAGCCATCTTGTGTGTTGGAGTGATGGTCAACCTGCATATTACTCTTTTATTAGATAGGATAGAGGTCTGGTGCACAGGTGGGGGCCAGCTGGTTTGCTCTGAAGAGTGTCCTGGATCACGGTGGGTGTTTCCTTGGGGCTTGGGGTGGCCTGGGTAAGAAGAGGCCTATGGTGGCTTGCAGGCTGCCCCCCACCCCAGCAACCCAAGCAGAGACCCTGGCATCTGGGATTTATTTATCTTCTACATTGAAACTTTGTAACCTGGAGTGGAGCAAAAATTTCTGCTAACATAGCCATTGAAACTTTGTTGACTTAACCTCCAGCAGCCAGGCTCTGTGGAAGGCTTGGCTTCCTCCATCGCTAAGGGCAACCCAAGCCTCTCTCCTGTTCTCTCTGTAGCCATAGCCATCTTAGTTGGCTTGCTTTGCATACTTGCTCTGATTGGCTAGTGAGTGTGTGGCTGATGGAAGTGGCTTGTGGGTGTAGTGGAGGTACAGTCAATTTTCATATTACTCTTTCATTAGATAGGATATGAATATAGATTGAGGGACGAGATATTATGATTTCTGCAAGCAGAATAATCTGGCCACTCAGAGTATATCCTATATAATAAAAGGCTAATATGCAAATTATCCCCTCAACCAGGAGTTCCACCAGAAGGTAGGCCAGCCAACTACCCATGTCCCCTCTTCCTGGCCAGGCTGGCCAGACCCCACCTATGCACAAATTCATCCACTGGGCCTCTAACACACACACACACACTGAATGGCCAGATTATTATGCATTCAGAGATCCTAATAATCTGGTAACTCAGTGTATATCTATATCCTATCTAATAAAAGAGTAATACACAAATTGGCTGTACCTCCGCTGCACCCACAAGCCACACCCACAAGGCATGCCCACCAGCCAATCAGGAGCAAGTATGCAAATTTACCCAACCAAGATCACTACAGCCACAAGAGAGCAGGAGGGAGGCTTGGTTTTCCCCGGCAATGAAAGAAGCCCAGCTTTCCACACACACTGGCTGGCCCAGGCTTCCACTTAAGGCTACAAAATTTCAATTATAGAAGATAAATAAATCCCATATGCCAGGGCCTCTGCTTAGGTTGCTAGGGGGCGTGGCTGGCCTACAAACCACCAAAGGGCCCTCACCCAGACTGCCTCATGCCCCATGGAACCCCAACCCTGATCTGGGACATGCTTCAGGGCAAACCAGATGGCCCCCACCCATGTACCAGTCTTCTATCTTATCTAATAAAAGAGTAATATGCAGATTGACCATCACTCCAACACACAAGATGACTGCCCCCATGTGGACACACGATGGCCACCAAAAGATGGTCAGCAGGGGATGGCAGTTGGGAGGGACTATGCCTGCAAGGAAGGGCAGTTGTGGCAATCAGGCCGGCAGAGGAGTGCAGTTGGGTGGAACCAGGCCTGCAAGGGAGGGCAGTTGGGGGTGATAAAGCCTGCAGGGAAGGGCATTTGAGGTGGGGATACCCAGGCCTGCAGGCGAGAGCAATTGGAGGGACCAAGCCTGCAGGGGAGGGCTGTTAGGGGTGACCAGGCCTGCAGGGGAGGGCAGTTAGGGGTGACCAGGCCCACATGGGAGGGCAGTTAGGGGCAAACAGGCTGGCAGGGGAGCAGTTAGGCATCAATCAGGCTGACCGGGGAGTGGTTGGAGGGTGATCAGTCTGGCAGGCAGAATCAGTTAGGGGCAATCAGGAAGGCAGGCAGGTGAGCAGTTGGGAGCCAGCAGTCCTGGATTGTGAGAGGGATGTCCGATGGCCTGTTCCGCCTAAACAGGCCATCGGACATCCCTTGAGGGGTCCCAAATTGGTGAAGGTGCAGCCTGGGCTGAAGGACACCCCCCATGTACAAATTTCGCGTACCTGGCCTCTAGTATATATAGATATATAAAGAACAAGAGTTGTAACATCTACAATGACCAAAGGCTCCACCAAATGCCAGGCTGCGTGTGCAGCAGACAAGCAGACTGAACTGCTGACCTCTCAGAGAGAGAAAGAGGCAGGGCTGATAAACAGTGGCAGCAGCAGTGGCTGCTGTCCAGGCCGGAGAGAGAAGCAGGGTGATCAGACCCTGCTTCTCTCTCCCATCCTCACCAGCAGCCCAGCCTCTCTATCTTTCCCAGAGGCCAGCAGTTCAGACTGCTGGCCAACGGCCTGGGGTAGCTGCTGATCAGCCCGGCCTCTATGATCAGGCCCAGAGAAGGCCCAGAGATGCTAACTGGCATAGAAACTGACCAATCAAAACCAAATCTGGGTGAAGGAAAAGGAGCCAATGATTGCCTAAGATTGGAGTTTTTCATGCTGACTGGCATAGAAATCGACCAATCAGAACCAAATCTGGGCGAACTGGGAAGGCAGAACTTAAGGTGGGAGCTGAGGAGGGGGTTTTAAGGGCAACAGCTGTTTGGTGTAAGGTGTAAGAAAGTCATTCAATGTTGGTTTTTTTTTTAAATATTTTTTTGGATTTTTCACAGAGAGGAAGGAAGAGGGATAGAGAGTCAGAAACATCAATGAGAAAGAGACATCGATCAGTCGCCTCCTGCACACCCCATACTGAGGATGTGCCCACAACCAAGATACATACCCCTGATTGGAATCAAACTTGGGACCCTTCAGTCCACAGGCCGACGCTCTATCTACTGAGCCAAACCGGTTTCAACTGATTCAATGTTTTAATGACTGGTTTGGCAGTATAGTGCATATGGCTATCAGTCCAGACATAGGGATTATGTGTTTTTGTCTGCCAAGAGCAGCACCTCCTGTTGTAAAAGGCATCCCCTTTCCCATTTAAGCAATCCTATCCTATATAATCTATCTATACTAATAAGAGGGTAATATCTTCCAGACATCCAACTTCCTTCTGGACAAAGCCATGGTGTTAGGGGCCAAGGCAGAGGCAGTTAGGGCCAATCAGGCTGGCAGGAGAGCGGAGAGTGGGGAATGATCAGGCCAGTAGTGGAGAGCAGTTAGTACATTTCAAGCAGACAGAAGCAGTTAGGGGTGATCAGGCCAGAAGGGGATACCAGTTAGCAGGGAAAACCAGTTAGGGTCAAGATTAGACCAGCAGGGGAGGGCAGTTAGATGTGATTAGGCAGGCAGAGAGATTAGGGATGATCAGGAAGGCAAGGGGTTAAGTTAGTGGCAATCAGGTTGGCCTGGGCAAGGTAGGGGCAATCAGGCAGGCAGGCGAGTGGTTAGCCATTCATCCAGGATTGTGAGAGGGATGTCCAACTGCCTGCAGTTGGACCTCTCCCAAGGGGTTCCAGATTGAAGAGGGTGCAGGCCTGGCTTAGGAACCCCCACCCCTTCATGCATAAATCTAATGCACCTCACCTCTAATATAGTGAGGTTGGAATCAAAGCAAAGGACATTAGATAGATAATTTTTTAATGATATCAAGCTAAGAAAGATAGTCACAATAAAACTGATCTTACCAATGGAAGTAAAATTCTTGATTCTCTTGGCAGCAATACCCTGTTCCTATTTTCACACTAGAAATAGCTGTAAATATGCAAAGATTATTTTCAAAGGCCCTTTATCCCTCAGATAGTCCTTGTATAGATTCTGCCAACATTTTCCTCTGTGATGCCTTCAAATAATTACTTATTAAACAAACATATTACTACTTGTAGCTGAAATATGCAATGTTTGGGCCTAAATGGGCAGTTGGACATCCCTCTCACAATCCAGGACTGCTGGTTCCCAACTGTTTGCCTGCCTGCCTTCCTGATTGCCCCTAACCCCTTCTGCCTGCAAGCCTGATCACTCTATAACCACTCCCCTGCCAGCCTGATAGATGCCTAACTGCTCTCCTGCCAGTCTGATTGCTCCTAACTGCCCTCCCCTGCATGCCTGGTCACCCTTAACTGCCTTCCCCTGCAGGTCTGCCCTGCCCCCCCAACTGCCCTTCCCTGTAGGCCTGGTTGCCCCCAACTTCCCTCCTCTGTCAGCCTGGTCACCCCTTACTGCCCTCCCCCGCAGGCTTGATTGCCCCAATTGCCCTCGCTTGCAGGCCTGGCCTCTCCCAACTGCCCTCCCCTGTTGGCCTCATCACCCACAACTACCTTCCCTTGCAATTGGTCCAGCCCAATTGCCCTACCCTGCTGGCAATCTTGTGGTGGCCATATTGTGTTCACATGGGGGCAGACATCTTTGACCACATGGTGGCAGCCATCTTGTGTGTTGGAGTGATAGTCAATTTGCATATTATTCTTTTATTAGATAGGAGGATAGAGGCCTGGTGCGCAGATGGGGGCCAGCTGGTTTGCCCTGAAGGGATCAGGGTTGGGGATTCTTTGGTGTGTGGGGCAGCCTAGGCGAGGGACAGGTGGTGATTGCAGGTCAGGCATGCCCCCTGGAGACCAAGTGGAGGTCCTGGTATCTAAAATTTATTTATCTTCCATAATTCAAACTTTGTAGCCTTGAGCAGAGGCCAGGCCAGGACAGGACTGCAGAAAGCTTGGCTTCTTCTGTTGCTGGGGATAACCTAAGCCTCCACTGGCTCCCACTTCGTGGCTGCCACCATTTTCGTTGGGATTTATTTATCTTCTATAATTGAAACTTTGTAGCCTTGACCAGAAGCCAGGGCAGGCAAGGGTGGGCAGGAAGCTTGACTTCCTCCATTGCCAGGGAACCACAAGCCTCCTGCTCGCTCCGTGGCCACAGTCATCTTGGTTGGGTTAATTTGCCTACATGCTCCTGATTGGCTGGTGGGCGTGTCTTATATGGGCATGGCAGAGGTACAGTCAATTTGCATGTTCCTCTTTTAGTAGTATAGATGGTTCTTGCTTGAAGGAGCTTATAATTTGACCTGTAAGAAAACACACACACACACAGTGTGAGATATTGTAGGAGTTCAGAACAAACCGTCCCTAAATGTGCCTCTGTGGTATGCAGATTATTTTGAACTAAAGGCAACTGAAACCCTGGGGGCTCCAGAGAGACTTCTTCCTTGTTCCCTTCCCATTCCTTTAATTATCTAGAAGAATTTGAATTAGAGATTATCAGAGATAACTTTCTATAACCTACCTATATGGCAGAGTAAACTTTTAGTTACTAAACAACTGCTGTTACCATTCTGCAACAACCTTTTGAATTCCAAGACACCTTACTTTATCTCTCGTGCAGAATGCCATATATACCTCATTTTAACTTTCATGTATGTGGGATCTCTGACACTCTCATAGGTTTGGAGTTCCCATCATGTGTATATAATTAGCTTGTTAATTTTCTCTTGTTATTCTGCCTCTTGCAGATTTAATTATTAGGCCAACTGAAAGCACATTGAGATTGAGGATACAGGAAAGTTTCTTCTTCCTCCACTATATATATATATATATATATAT
>JAAGEH010000037.1:7898597-8090307 GCA_011751065.1 Lasiurus cinereus
CAGTAAGGGCTGGAATACTTAGGGGAGATGACATGGATGAAGTTGAACTTGCTTTAGACTGTAAAACAGGAGTAAGGCCCTGGCTGGTGTGGCTCAATTGGTTAGAGACTCATCATGTGCACCAAAGGGTGGAGGTTTCTATTCCTGGCCAGCGCACATACCAAGCTTATGGGTTTGATCCCTGGTCGGGGCATGTATGGGAGGCAACTGATGGATGTTTCTCTCTTACATCAATGTTTCTCGCTCTCTCTTCCCTCCCTTCCTCTGTCTCTAAAATCAATGAAACCATATCTTCAAGTAAGGATAATAATATTAATAATTTTACTACTAATAATAGTAAAACTTCTATAAGATCTGTTGTGGTTGAAGGGGGATAGGAAGCGGATTACTAATGTAAATCTTATTTTAGTCATAAATGGTCTGAATATTTGTCCAATGTACCTTTTCCTGCTATGTTTTGCTTATGGTGCTCCTGTGATGCAGAAATTTAAGTGTTTGTGTATTTAAAGTTTTAATTCTTTTGTTCTGCAATTTATTTCACTGTTCTTATGCCTAAAAAACCTTTTCATATTTAGTAAGTTAAATATCAACCTAAATTTTCTTCTTGAAATTTTACAGTTATGTTTTAACATTTGACTTTTTATGTGTCAGTTTATTTTCATATATTTTGTGAGATAAGAACCTAGAGGTTTTTCATATATTGATTTGCTACAACAGCATTTTTGTATGGATTCATCACTTCCTAAGGTCTTTTGTTAAACATCCTCTCTTTACATGTTAAATTCGAATGCGTGTTATGTTTTACTTCAGAGTTAAATTACTTTTACCATTATTCTGTCTTTAGGTTCTTATATCAGTATCACATTTTCAAATTATTTTCCTTTATAATATACCTTACTTAGCATTTTGTGTATTTTTTTTATAAATGTATTTGCTATTTTTGTCTAATTATTCCCTAGGTGCCCTTGACATCATTTTGTCAATAAACAAAAATTCCCATTGTGTTCATTTTTGGACTTTTTATTATTACTTTTCACTACTACTTTTTGCTACTTTCACATATAATCATATCATCCTACATATAATTTCTACTCCAGCTAAACTAGATTTTTGCCATTTTTTTTTCTTTTCCAATCCAATACATTTTACTTATTCTGTTTCTTCTTTTTTACCTATGGAAATTCTATCCATCTTTCAAGGTTTATTTCAACATTATTTCCTGATCTTTGATGAAGCCTTTTCCTGACCAACTCATATTACTGTGTCTGTTCTTTCATGTCATTAATCATCTTTGGGGGTGGAGCAATAGCAAGTTAATCTTTGTTTCCCAGCAACAACTAGCATAATGCCCAGGGGACCCACTTTGGTGTAAAGAGCCTTGAGGTTATTTTGATGCCAAACTGGTGGATGTAGATTGTTGCTATTGCTATTGACAGCTGTGGCATCATTCTTACATGTGGTAATAGAAACCATAGAAGCAGATGTTCTTAGGAGTAAATGGTCAGTGGCTATGGATGTTGTTGATATGGAAAGTTCTGTCTTCATGAGACTGAATTTCCCTCAAAGGATACTAATAATTCTGTAGGTACTTTTTTTTTCTTATGAATCAGCCATTTCACAAAACCTTAAACAAGGTTATCAAGTTCTATAAAAAATGAAAAATGAAGATGTTATTCTTTTCTAATTTGGCACTGTTCACAAGCATGACTCTTGGTTCTGCTTATACCCTAGTAGATATTCTCTATCACAGTTTATGTTTCCAAATTACAAAAGGTAATACACACTTTTAATTGGATCCCAGTTATCTATCTAAAAACTGCAAGTGAAATAATTACTTAACATTCTCCTTCAATGATTTTATCCATTTTTAATGACTAAATTCTACTTTCATGTTTAAGAAGTTCAACATTTATCAGCAATTATGAATACAAAAATAAAGTCTAGCCGAGACCGGTTTGGCTCAGAGCGTCAGCCTGCAGACTGAAAGGCCCCAGGTTCGATTCCGGTCGGGGGCATGTACCTTGCTTGCGGGCACATCTCCACTGTGGGGCGTGCAGGAGGCAGCTGATCAATGTCTCTTTCTCATCGATGTTTCTGACTTTCTATCTCTCTCTCTTCCTCTCTGTAAAAAATCAATAAAATATATTTAAAAATAAATAAATAAATAAAAATAAAGTCTAATGATGTAATAATAGTACAGAAATATAACTGGTGGTTAATTAAGAGATAATGTCCACAGTATTGAATGGTGACATCCTTTGGCATACATATTAAGGTAAAAGAATGTCATTATTAAAAAAGCAAGGAAGTAATTCATAAATACCATACTCATGCTGTGTATGATTTACAGGAGTACTGCCAGATGACAAAAGCAAGAAGGGTATACAAGGATGGTGTTCTCATGCCCTAGACCCTCTGCAATACAACATGCCTTTCTGTCCTGAGGTAAAACACCCTGCTTTGACTTTAGTTTTTCATTTGTAAAATGGAGCAAACATCTCTGCTTTAATTACTTCATATGATTTCAATTATTGCAAAATAAAGCCCAAAATAAGAAAGAATATGGACAATTAAGCAATGTTATATAACTGTGGAGAAGCTTTAAACACACACACACCAGAGTTGGTATTGGTTTGAAGGATTGTTTTAGTCAGAAGAGTTATGCTCCATAATAATTTTCTCAAATACTCTTCAGTACATGTTCACAGATGCATATATGACTAGGATATAGGGTAAAACTGAGAGCTCTTCAAGGTAGCTGTTGCTGAAAAATATGTGCACTCAATAGGGACTTGTAAAATATATGTCCTAGGTAACTTGTAAGATGGACCCCATAGGTCAGTTCTAAGGATTAAAATCTTCAATTTTAGCAAAGAAAGAATATTGGAAATAATTCTAACGAACATATAATATTTTACCAAGCAAGGACCTGCTGCCCCATGCCCATAGGAGCCAAAACTTTGACACTGGCCTTTGTGAAAAGAAAGAGCTATTTATTTAATACTGTGACTGGACAGGTTGTAAGGGTTAGGGAGATCAGGGTGTGGCAAGGTAATGCTGGTGGGGCAAGTTTTTTTTTTAATATACTTTTATTGATTTCAGAAAGGAAGGGAGAGGGAAAGAGAGATAGAAACATCAATGAACACAAAGATAGGCTGCCTCCTGCATGCATGCTCAATCCATTGAGCCACTCCAGCCGGGCTGGTGGGACAAGTTTTGATGGGAGGGTTTTGGACCTTGGCCAATTATATTATAGGGCAAGACAAGGCACAAAAGAATTCTAATCTGGGGGGGGGGGTTTGTTGGTCAGTTCTGCATCTGTCCATAGTTGGTGTGGGCACTGGGTTTTCCTTATTGAAAGACCTCTCACTTCCTAAACAGCTCTCACAGCTGCATTTTCACACTAATTTTTGTAGAATTGTTAGGGGCAGAGATAGACCATTGGAAACTAATTGCAATTATAAGGAATATTAGCCATGGTCTGCTAACCATGATGGTTCTGTTCTGATTAAAGAAAGCACATTCTAACCGGGCTGAAAGTTGTATTTCCTGGGACATGAGTGCTAACATTGGAGTGCAATCTGTCCTCCTGAGAACCGCCTACCATTATGGAAAGATTTACAACCTCGTAGCTGAGACAATCTAGTCCTAGAAGAACCTTCTCTTTACAACCTCCTGGCCCATCCTATTTAATAAAGAGACAATATGCTAATTGATCATCACACCCTCACAAAGATGGCAGTGCCCACAGCCAAAAAGGAGGGAATATGCTATTTGACTGCCACACCCTCAAAGATGGCAGTGCCAACAACCACAGATGGTGGTGCCCAGTCCCCTCAGCCCAGGTGGGTCCAACCACTCCACACACCTGCCTCCAGAGTCCCCCTGTCCCCTCAGCCTCCCAGCTGCCCAGGGCCAGCCCCAGGAGCAGGAAAGCCTTGGATGTCAGCTGCCCACCCACCTAGGGCCAGCCTGAGGTGCAGGCAAGCCTGGGACAGTGGCTGCCCAGCTTCCCAGCGCTGCCTGAGATTCAGGTAACCAGGGCTGACCAAAGTTTGTGCTGCCAGCAGGGGCAGCAGCAGAGGTGGGATGGGGCAATCACCTTTCCTTGATCACAGGGTTGCCTCCTACCACTGAGGGCTCCCAGACTGTGAAAGGGGGAAAGCTGGCTTAGGGACCCCCCCCCCTTCCAGTACATGAATTTTCATGCACTGGGCCTCTACTTACTTATAATCTTGTCCTGAGGGGTCCAGGGAACCTGGAGGCACCTACCCTCTGTGACCCCACCTCCCCAGTCCACATTATTTGTAACCTGTAATTATTATCCCATGCCCTTAACCAATGCTCACTTTTCCATACCTATAATTCCTAGTTTCCCATGAAATCTTTGTTCTTCTACCCAATATAAGTGTTAGGTCTAATCAAATAATTGAATCAATACCCCCTCCCCTGGGAACTCACCTTTAGACCACTTCACAGTGGACATTCCACTTGCTTAGACCATATTCCACTTACTACAACCATTCTCGCTCCTCTCCAGAATTACCTAGAATCCAGACCTGCACAGAGAGTTCTGCCCATAAAAAGCCCACCTACAGTCCTTTAAAAACCTCTGACTCCCCATCTTTGGGAGCTGGTGCCATTTTGGGGCTCAGCCCATCTGGTATCCAAATGACCTAATAAATTTATAATCCCTTACTTCTTTGGCCTTGTGCATTCCTTCTTTGGCGACCCTAATAATTAGCAGCTGGCTTATAGTGGGGGCCAGAGCAGATTTTTGTGGATGACCTGCTACTCTCCCATGCTGTGGGCATTATTGGAATAAATGCTTATGTAAGATTCACCCCTGTCTGTGCTTAATTAGTTGAAGTAGTCACAGGCAGCCCAGACTCCTTGGTTGTCTGGGTTACAGAATGAATATTATTTGTTCCAGGGTCATCTCAGGGACATAGATGGCACATGCTCAGTGCTATCTCTGAAATAACTCAAAGGTTGCATTAATCACCAATCTGCTCTAAGGGAACAGAACCACTTTTAAGTTGGTCAGTGTGATTTATGTGCTGTTTCAATTATTAAAAATACAAAATTACATATATACTATAGAGATATAAGATTAATCCAATAAGGTGACTGTTAGGTTTGATCAATCAATTGAATCAATACTCCTCCCCCAAGAACTGACTTTTCAGGCCATTTCACTATGGAAATTCCCTTTGGCTGAGACCACATTTCATTATCTCTCTCCTCAGGAAAAAAAACCTGTCAAAAGTCCTTTAAAAATGGCTGACTCCGGTAACTGGTACTAGAACCATCCAGGCTCAGCCACCTAGTGTGCGGATGATTGAATAAATTTGTAATCCCTCCCCATTCTGGCCTCATGTGTTCCTCCTTCTGCAACTTAACAGTGACTAAATTCAGTACAATTAAAAATGTTATTGAATGTCCTACTGAACTCAAGTTTATGTGCCTGATGCATTAAACAAGGTTTAGTGGTCAAGAACACAGGAGACCTAAAGGTGCCTCAAATCCCTCTTGCTCACTGGAGTAAGTTAAGGGTATTTAGGGATTGGGGGGAACAGATATGCAGAAGTGCTGGTGGGACAAGTTTTAATTGGAAGGCTGTGGAACTTGGTCATTTATGATAAAGGGTGCCAAAACTGGATCTTCCTGGACAATGAACCAGTGTTGAAGTTTTGTTATATCCCTTTCCTTTGTGTGTGTGTGTGTGTGTGTGTGTGTGTGTGTGTGTGTGTGTGTTGGTTGGAGGATGGAGGGTGGTGGAGACTTTGGTTCACGTTGCAGTTGGAGGTCAAAATAGTTTCCTTTGAACATGCTTCGGCTCTATACATGCATTTTTGGTCTGTTGTCTCTAAAAATAAATTCAGTATCTTGTTAAACAAGATGGTATCATTGTGCGCTGGTTCTGCATTTCGAAATTGAGGTAACTTTCAAAAACATACTTTGAAATGAATCAAAGGGCAATTTGGAGGGCTTTCTATGTGAACTGATGTTTTGTTTACACACCTATTACAACTTACAATATTGTGATTTGTAAAAAATTTTATATATATAGTCATTCAGGTGACCAAAGTACATTTTTCATATAAACACAAGCTCATTTCACACACACACACATACTGAGTGGCCAGATTATTATGATCTCTAAATGCATGAATTCATGCATGGGTAGGGTCCAGCCAGCCTGGCCAGGGAGAGAGGATATGGGCAGTTAGCTAGCCTGCCTGCTGGTCGAACTCCTGATCAAGGGGACAATTTGCATATTAGCCTTTTATATATATGAATATACACTGAGTGGCCAGATTATTATGATCTCTGAATGCATAATAATCTGGCCACTCAGTGTATATATACAGTATTTGGTCTTCATCCACATTTCCAAGATCATAGCTCTCCAAACCCTTGGAACTTATTGAGTGATAAGGGCAATATCACTAAAAGCCATTAAGGGGAAATGGCTGTCTTGTTTTTCATAAAAAGTCCCTTCCCACCACCACTGGGTTTGTGTTAATGAAGGTGACCTTTGTTAAGCATCTAAGGCTGGGTCTCATTGTCAGGGAAACAAACCTTGAATAGTGGGTTGGAAGTTTTAGTCTTCTCATTTTGGGGGAAGGGAAAGATGCTACACTTTTAATCAATTGATAGTGGCCAATGAATCCATGAATCAGGCCTCTATTTTAATGAAGCCCCTATTAAAAACTCAAAAAGGAAGGGTCGGAGAGCTTCCAGGAATCAGAATGCTTTTCCTTACTGGCATTCCAGTCTCCAAAGGTCCCAAGATAACAGAAGCACTTTGTTTAGGACCTCACCCTCTGAATCTCTTCTTCTGGATGTTGGTTCATATTCTTTAATATTCTTATAATAAATTCTTGGACACTTACACAACTTAGAGTGTCTGAGAATTGCTTTTGGTGTAGGGAAGCCTCCATACACACACATACATGTGGGATTGGATCCAGGAAACCAATAAAAACTAATTACAGTGGTACCTCAAGATATGAGTGCCCTAACATACCAGATTTTTGAGATCCGAGACATCGAGCAAGCCATTTTTTGCTTTGAAATACGAGCAACATTTGAGATAGGAGTAATCACAGGGATCGGCTGGCTGCACACGACCCACCAGTTTACCGGGACCCCAGTGTCTCATAGTTTCCCACGCCTCAGTCATTGTGCTTGTTTACCACGTTGTCGAAGCATCTTTTGTGCATTTACATACTTTATCACATTTCTTTTTATAACCATGGGTCCGAAGAAAGTGAGTGGAAAGGTCAGTGCTCAGAAGAGGATGATGTCTATTGAATTAAAGCATGAAATCATAGAAAAATATGAGCAAGCTGTGCGAGTGGCTGACTTGGCAAGGGAATACGGGCATAGTACTTCAAGGATATGCACTGTGCTTAAACAGAAGGAGTCGATAAAGGGTATAACGCCAGCTAAGGGCATTACAATAATTTCTAAGCTCCGTATCTCTCTCCATGAAAAGATGGAGAATCTACTGCTGGTGTGGGTGATGGAGAAGCAGCTTAAAGGAGATACATTAACACAGGGCATCATATGCGAGAAGGCGTGAGCAATTTACAGTGATTTGCTGGAGCAGACCCCGCACACTTCCACGGACGAAGCATCGAAAGACTCATTTAAAGCCAGTAGAGGCTGGTTTGATAACTTCAGGAAAAGGTCCGGCATTCACTCCATCGTCAGGCATGCTGAGGCAGCAAGTTCGGATGTGAAGGCAGCTGAGTATTACCTCAAAACTTTTTCTGAACTGATAGGAGCCAAAGGATATATCCTCCAGAAAGTCTTCAACTGTGATGAGAAAGGGCTTTTCTGGAAGAAGATGCTGAATAGGACTTATATAAGGGCAGAGGAGAAGGCGATGCCAGGCCACAAACCCATGAAGGATAGGCTAACTCTCACATTGTGCGCCAATGCGAGTGGCAACTGCAAGATCAAGCCTCTGCTCGTATACCATTCGGAAAACCCCAGAGTCTTTAAGTCACATAAGATTTTAAAAGATAAACTGCAAGCTATGTGGAAGGCAAACCCGAAGGCATGGGTCACCAGGCAGTTCTTTGTGGAGTGGGTAAACCTGGTTTTCGGCCCTTCTGTTAAGAAATATCTACAGGAAAACAATCTAACCATGCAAGCCCTCCTCGTCCTCAACAATGCTCCTGCTCACCCACCGAACCTGGAAGATGAACTCCTCAAAGAGTTCAAGTGTAGAAAGGTTGTCTACCTCCCTCCCAACACCACTCCTATCCTGCAGCCCATGGATCAGGAGGTGATTTCTAATTTTAAAAAGCTGTACAGTAGTACATCAAGCACCTGTTCCGGCGCTGCTTTGAGGTGACAGAGAACACAAAACTCACCCTTCGAGAGTTCTGGAAGAACCACTTTAACATCGTGATATGCCTCAGAATTATTGGTCAGGCCTGGCTGGGTGTTACAACAAGGACTTGGCCTCTGTATGGAAGGAGCTGTGGCCTGAGGCCGTAGTCAAAAGGACCTTCGAAGGATTCGAACCCCAGGTGCCAGTGGAGGAGGAGATAGTGTCTCTGGGAAAATCCATGGGGCTGGAGGTGGATGAGAGAGACATGAATGAGCTCCTCGAGGAGCACTCTCTGGAACTCACCATGGAGGAGTTACAAGAGTTGCAGTCTCAGCAACATGCAGAGGTTCTCCAAGAAATTGGTTTCGAGAAGGAGCCAGAGGTGGAGGAGATCTCTACAAGTGAGATAAAGGAGATCTTAGGAATGTGGGAGAGGATGTCACACTTCGTGGAAAAGAAACACCCCGAAAAAGTTGCTACTGGTCGTGCATCGGAGCTGTTCAATGAAACTTGCCTCACCCATTTCAGAAACATTCTGAAACGGAGGAAGAGGCAAACCTCGTTGTACACGTTTTTTTTTTTTTTTTTTAAATCGGCCAAAAATGCAAAGACCAGTAGCAATTAAGTTCAGTGAAGATTAGTTAAGTTACATTCAGTTTAGGGATAAAGTGTAGCATTAAGAGTGTAATGAGTAAATAAATACACTTTATAAAACCACTTTATTCCTTTACATTCTCTTTTATTATGTTTTTATACAATATTTGTCATTTATAAATACATTTTTCTTATTCAAAAACACATTACAAGAACAACTGGGGTGGCATTTTGGGGGCTGGAACGGATTAACGGCATTTCAATTGATTTCAATGGGGACATTTGCTTTGAGATACGAGCAAGTTGATATATGAGCAAGGTTATGGAAGGAATTAAACTCGTATCTCGAGGTACCACTGTATTTAAAATAATTTTTAAACTAAATATCTGGTATTTATAATAAGTCTAGTTTTGATAGATTTGCTAGTAACTTTTTCCCCAATCAATTGTAATAACAATAATAAAGAATCAACAATGAAAATTATCAGTGACTGAATATAGATATGGTGCTTGGAAATCTGTAATGCATTATAGGGTAGATACTGTATAATCAGGTTTAATTGTTTGCAGAAAACCAAAGAAAAACCAAACAATGCTTTTAGAGAAAAGGAGTGACACTGTTTATTTTGCTAGCAGACCCAGAGGAATAACTTCCCAACTCTGAGTAAAGTAACATGCAGGGGGCTTCTCTTTTATATCTTCCTGGGGTCTTTGTCCCACAAATAGAGATTATGCTTCTGGCCCTTTTCATGGGCTTTGAAAGAAGGCCCACAGGTGTTGGGGTTCTCCAGGTCATATCTGATTGTCTGGCCTGGCATCAGCATTAATAACCCTCTGTCCCAGGCAGTGCACTGTTCACAGTTTTATGGCCTCTGCAATAGGTTCTACAAGAGCAGTATCTGGGAAGGAGGTAGTGACTTAATTATTGGTTAACAAGATTGTACACTGGGTTTGCTGGCATGGATTCCGATTGCTAGCCCTCCCTCCCCACCCCCGCAAATATCAGGGTTACATTGGAACTAGTCTTTTAGCCTCCTCATAATAAAAGTCTTTAACATTATTTTTTTAAATTTATCTTTATTGTTGAAAGTATTACAGATTTCCCCCCCCCACACACTCTTTTTTTCGCCACTGACCCCCTCCACATTGCACCCCAGGCCTTCACTACCCTATTCTCTGTGTCATTGGGTTACCCATATATGCATACAAATTTTTTGGTTAATTTCTTTCCGCCCCACCCCCACCCCATTCCCTCTGAGATTCCTTAGTTTGTTCCATGCTTCTGTCTTTATTTTGTTCATCAATTTATATTGTTCATTAGATTCCACATATGAGTGAGATTATGTGATACTTGTCTTTGTCTTATTTCACTTAGCATACTATTCTTAATAAGTGTTTTTGAATAAATGAATGAGTAAATGAAATGCTTGAGATTCGCTTCATCTCGTTCAGCAATTTTGGTTGTTTTAACATGTTATATTTACACTTTCTTTTAATAAATAGTACCCGTGTAGCCAAAACCGGTTTGGCTCAGTGGATAGAGCGTCGGCCTTTGGACTGAAGGGTCCCAGGTTCGATTCCGGTTGAGGGCATGTACCTTGGTTGTGGGCACATTCCCAGTAGGGGGTGTGCAGGAGGCAGCTGATTGATGTTTCTATCTCATCGATTTTTCTAACTCTCTACCCCTCTCCCTTCCTCTCTGTAAAAAATCAATAAAATATATTTTAAAAAATTGTACCTGTGTAATCTCAAAATACAAATGCATGCAGGCACTTAATTTCATGGGGCCAGATTTACTTGGGACTTCAGAAATGTTGGAATTTAGGAAAGTGAACTGGAATATATGTTGCTACTGGAAAACAGACCAGGTGGACATGAAGCAGCACTCATCTAAATATTTAAGTAAGTGGGATACAAAGTTTATGAAAGATATACCTCAGTCAGTTAAGTTCAAGTTTTACTGAACTGAATAAGTTAGGTACCAAATTTGGAAAACTTCTGTTTTCAAAGCATTTTGGATTTTGAAATTATAGAGGGGGATTGTGAACCTATACTAGTTCATATCAGGGTTAATTGAAATGACAAATATGACCACGTAGCCCTCTTTCCAATCTGGGTTTATTTTTGTTTTGTTGTTTTTGTTTATTTGTTTTTGACACAGTTTTTTAGCTAGAGGAGAAAGGCCTTGAGTTCCATAAGAGTCCTTAGAATATAGAAGGGAAGGTTTGGAGTCCCATTGATGGAGCAAAATCAGGCAGAATTAAAATCTACCCTTTTCCTGAGGAGAGATCAGAGAACCAGGTGAATGCCAGCCTATGAATGCCAGAGACATGGAGAAAGGTATTTTCTTTAGAACTCAGGCTTGGTTTGGCACCCCAGTTGTGAGGCTGAATACAGGACAGCAATATATTTGTACCTCAAAATGTCTTGAGCTTTAAGAAACATAGGGAGGCAGTATTGCCAGAACTGAGAAACAGTTTCAAGAGGTTTTGACCAGTAGAGCACTGGAAAAAGAGGAATTAAATTATTTTTATTTTATTTTTATTTTATTTTATTTTATTTTATTTTATTGATTTTTCAAAGACAGGAAAGGAGAGAGATAGTCAGAAACATCGATGAGAGAGAAACATAGATCAACCGCCTCCCGAACAACCCCGAATGGGGATATGCCCACAACCAAGGTATGTGCCCTTGACCGGAATCGAACCCGGGACCTTCCAGTACGCAGGCCAACGATCTATCCACTGAGCGTTTCGGCTAGAGGAATTAAATTAATATGAGAAAAAGATATATCCTGTGGATAGGTGTGGAGGGTAGGGATCTCAGGAATTCGCTGAAATAAGTGTGTGGGGGGGAAGAGTTGATGGGAGATGGAGATCTGACTGGATCTGACTGTAGATGGGTGAATATTTCAAACTAATGAGATTTGAATATTAATGTTATTATGATCTTTTATATAATGCAACTTGAAAAGGCTGGAGAATTTCAGAGGGTTACAAATTAGTTAAAATGAAAGTTTTATACCATCATAAAGTTATTTTAAATGTATTATTTTTAGGTGGAATGGGGTATTTGTCCTGAAACTGTACTACTACCATTTGTTTGATTAATAATTATTTTAGGAAAAAAAATCTAGCAGGCCAAAAGTTATTTTACACTGGACACACACACACACACACACACACACACACACACAACTAACCAACAAACAAAAAATGTATTGTCTTAGCATAAGGGTCAACAATCAGGGATGGATTGGCCCTGGCCTGGTAGTTAAGTGGGTAGTCAGGGTGCCATTCTGATTTGACAAGGTTGCCAGTTCAATCTCCAGTCAGGACATATACAGGACACAACCAGTAAATGTATAAATGAGTAGAACAACAAGTCAATGTTTCTCTCTCTTTCCCCTTCCTCTCTTTCGAAAATCAAGCAATCAAAAAAAAAAGTAAATAAAATGAAGGATGGACTTGTGCAATAACTATCTGATAGCTGGCTCTTTAAAATTATCATTTGGTTTTTTGTTACTTTGTCAATAATTCACCATTTAAAAATATTCTTGTCAGAATCATCATTAACCCTTTTTTTAATGTGGCTTTTTTACATCATAAGTACCTATAAGAGAAAAATATAATAATTCCAGAGGGAAAGATCAGGATTATTCCCATGCTATCCTAAAGAATATGAATGAAAGATAAAAGACATTGAAGTCTTTTAAGATAAAAGAATAACTCGGCTGGTGTTTCTCAGTGGTTGAGCATCAACCTATGAACCAGGTGGTCATAGTTCAATGCCCTTCTGTTCCCAGGCAGGGCACATATTCACGTTGTTGGCGTATCAGAGATTCTCATTGTTGACGTTTCTATCTCTCCCTCTCCCTTCCTCTCTGAAATAAATAAAAATTACTTTTAAAAAAGATAAAATAATAGAATAATTTAGGATTTTAAATTTAATATTTACAAAGTTTTCAAGCAATATAAAGTCACTATGTTCATTTGCACTTATTAGTTTAAAATAAATCAATAATGTATATTAATTTTACCCCCTGTAAAAGGTCTTAATATCAGCAATTATAATGTTAGAGTTATTAAAATCAATTAAAGAACCAAATGTGCTAATTTTTCCTGTAAGCATAGAAGACATTTTCAAGTTTTAAGTGTGTAAGAAACATTTTAAAATTGGATGCAAGTTTTTAAATTAAAGGAGCAAGTTAAACTAAAAAAGTATGTTTACTTTGGAAAAAAATGTCAGTATAAACAACCTTATCAAGATAATGTCAATTTGAAGCCATGAAAGCCAATTTTATTGTCAGGGAAATAAATTGCCACAATAAGAATTTATTTAGGAAACAGTGGCATCACCTTTAAAAAATAAATCACATATTCATTTCATGTAATCACTTGTTAAAACTCTAGTCTGTCTGTCCTAATTTGTTTTTGATAAGCCACTAATATTGGCCATGTCGTTCCTCTTCAAAGCTCCTTATATTGTTTTTTCTCTGTTCTATAGCATTGCCATTAATAAGGGATTTCAATTGTGTAATGGAAAGAATGATTAAAAATTCCATTGATTCATTGTTAACCAGAAAGCATTGTAGAGTTCTTTGAAAGGGATGTAGTATGGTAACAGATTGGGGTGGGAAAAGCAAGAAAGGGAGAAAATAAATGTAAATATTAGTGAAATCATTTTCCCTGTAGAAGTATTGTTTTCATTCATCATACTTGATAGATAGGATGACTAGGCAAAAAAGCCAAATCCAAAGGCATCAATTAAACAGGAAATAGGAGTATAGTAGAGGATGGATGAAATGATGAATGTTACTCTGTTAAAAGAAGAAAAATTGCAATCTTTCTTTATGAGAGATTTATCATTTTTCTTCTGGTTCTCAAGCCATTTTAATAAACATTTAATAAATGTCCATTTAAGCTTAAGAGAAAAATCATGTTTAAAATCTTGGTTCACTGGTCATCTTTAAGATATTTCATCTTAATAAATAAAACTTGATCAGATAATCAGATTCCCTGTGCAATTTTTTAATGCCTTACCTTTAACTTTCTAATAGTCGTAGAGAAACGCTAAGAAATTTCATCATGAGCAATAGCAAATTAATGACAAAATAGTGCATCGTATATATTTCCCCAGTAACACTGAAAAGAGTTTATATAAAAATTTCACTACGGATATTGGTCTTAGTAACTAGTACATTATTCCAACTGTATATATGCAGACTTAAGATAAAGCTGTTCTCAGAGGGATTCCATGATGTTAAAATGTGATGGTTTATGAAAATTGTAAAAACTGTGGAATGAAGGTTGAGAACGTGAATATTTACAACTGTTAGTGCGCATGCCAGCTGTCATATATATATCTATGAAAGTTTTGGAAAGAATTGGAAGGGATAAAAGAACAAACACTGTTTCTATCATTTCATATATAAGCCTAGTTTTCCATTTGTCTCCATTGAGTAGATTGTCTATTTCAAATAGTTGTGCTAAAAGGCATTTTTCTAACAAAAGTTGTGTTATATTCTGAATGAAAATGAAAGGAAAGAAAAAGATTTATTGAAATTCCATTGGTCATTTTGGGAAGATAGAATTTAGTTGAAAAAACATATAAAAGTATAATATGTGCACAAACTATAGTCTTCAATGATATCTTAACATCTGTTGTGCTGATTTAAATAGTATACATTTTAATAGTTTAGCGCATAAGCAGTATTTGTGTGGCTTTGTTGAGAAAAAAATAGTACTTGATCTAACCACATGTCTGATAGGCAGGAAATATGAGGGAGTGAGAAATAAACAATTTATAGGCAAACACATCTTTATTAGTGGGAAAAGAAATGTAATTTGGACGACATTCCAGACTTACTATTACCAACAACTACTCTGTACTTAGTTCCTGTTCTGTGGCAGGAAATTCATAATATTAGCTTATCTGTATAATCATTGCAATGTTCCAGTGAGGTATTCCCATTATTATTTCATGTACAAATTCTGATACAGAAGCTCAGAGAGGTTATGTGATTTGCCCATTGTTACATAGCTAGTAAATGGCAGAGTTGGGATTCAGACCCATATGTTATATACCTAACATAGCTTGAAAGAAAGTAGCTAAGTTTTGAACAATGAAATATCAGTCTTGGGCAGTGGGTATAATGCAAGGTTATTTCACTGACAGGGAGAGAGCATGATGACTGCACTATTGTGAATTTTCCCATTGTTTAAGGGAAATTGAGCAAAGGTGTCATAACCTTCTTATCTAGAAATGTTTACCTGAAAATAAAGCAAAACCAGCAAAAATTCCTGGGCTGTCATTGCCATATGAGCAAACACCGATAAAAAAGAAAAGAAATAAATTCTGGAATTGCTGATCATCATAAAATATTTTCTAAAGGGTTGAAGATAGTTTAAAAAATGCCTTTTCCAAGAAAGATTATCTCCAGTGGTTTTTAGCAGCTGGAGATATTGTGTCATTTAGACATGCCTATTTGTCAATATACTCAGAGAAATAGAATTACTCTTTATTGCTGTACATGATAACTAATTACAAAAAAGTTAACTCAAAGATGTATCCCATGTATTTTAATGAAAACATAATATTATTTTTTATGTATTTCTCATTCAAAATTGCCAAGATCAGCTCTGGATATGCATCTGCAGTGTTCCACACAGAATAATTTGCACCAGATAATATAGATGTTTGACTACTTTGTTTAGTCAAATTAGATCTAGTAATCAGTACTGCGGCACAACCCTATTTCATATGGAAAAACAATCCATTGGTGAGTGAGGACCAAAAACATGAGGCTTTTGCTCACTCTTGGATCTCTTGCTAATATTTTGGGTAGAAGAGAGATTTTACTAATTTGGGAAATTTCTTACACATTTACTCTAATGTGATAATCACTTAAAATTGGAGTCTGCCTGGCCGAGATGGTTCAGTGGTTGAGCATTGACCTATGAACCAGAAGGTTATGGGTTCAATTCCTGATAGGGGCACATGCCCAGATTGTGGGCTGATCCCCAGTAGAGGCACGCAGGAGACAGCTGATCAATGATTCTCTTTCATCATTGATATTTCTATCTTTCTCTCCCTCTCTGAAATTAATAAAAATATATTATTTAAAATTGGAGGGAGGAAACCTTAGAAAAGCAAACTTGACCCCCTGTGGTTATTATCTGGAAGAAGGATTTCTCCTCTACCCTTCTAGGCTCTCTGGCTGCATTGAGAATTAAATGGACATGAGAGATTACAGGAGAAAAATTTAATTTTCTATATATGGGGCTTCATAAAAATATGAAGTCTATAGATGGTCAGACAATTGAGGTGTATTTGCAATTTTGAACCCAGGAAAAGGGGTACAAGTCTGGGACTTCAAAAAGAAGGCATTTAAATTTTTTTTAAATGTATTTTATTGATTTTTCACAGAGAGAATGGAAAGGAATAGAAAGCCAGAAACATCGATGAAAGACATAGATCAGCTGCCTCCTGCACACCACCTACTGGGGATGTGCCCGCAACCAATGTACATGTCCTTGACCAGAATTGAACCTGGGACCTTTCAGTCCCCAGGTCGATGGTCTATCCACTGACCCAAACCAGTTTCGGCTAAAAGGAAGGCATTTTATATGGAGATGATAAATGTTTGTTGGGCCATGTAGAGACAATGGGATATAGAGAGAACTTTGGTCTCCAAGCCCTGCCATGTTCCCCCTCCACAGGTAGCCATATTCTCTGTGGTTATCTCTGGTGATAACTCTTCTTCCTGGGACAAGCCCTCTAGCTAAATTCCTTTTAGGCCGTTAAAAGAGAGGTAAAATGCTCTTCCGGAGACTTTTGTTTCTTAAAAAACAAGAGCCTAAAATGATCTCCTGGCAAGGAGACATATTTTGAGGTGTCAAAACCCTGCTTCCCTATACCACCAATTCTTAGATGAATTATGTTTATGATAACTCAGAATTTCTAGTTTTCACCCAAGTAAGTCCATGATGTAACATAATCAAACTTTAACCATATGTTATGCCCAAATCTATTTGTAAACTTTGTAATGTGTTCATTACAAACAATTTGGAGCTGGAAAGAACCTTTATGATGACATAATGACAGAGGAGAAAAATTAGGTCTAGAGAAGGAAGTGAATTATTCATGATGACAGTTAATTTGTGACAGAACTAGGATTAAAATCAGAAATTCCTCTCCTATTTCATGTACTCTATGTTGCACCTCTTCAATTTTATCTGCAGATATGGAAAGCAGATAATTATCTCTTTTTTGGTACTAATTTAAGTAATGCACTCATGACAAACATTTCCTGAAAAATATAACTTGAGAGATCACTTCCTTATAGTTAGGTATGAATAAGCTCATTGCTCATTCCAAGGAAAGAATGTGTGAGGACAATTAATGCTTTATTATAAGCATTCTACTGTAATACCCTTTCTGCAATCTAGGGAACACTTCTATATGTGTATTTCATTCAGTTTTGTTTCTTAAACTTAAAATTTAGTGCTTAATCCATAATTTAGAAAGATTCATTGAAAGGGAAATATTTAAAGTTTTTTCCATCTATGGAACAAAGAAAATGATTATTAAACAACAGCCTGAAATATTTACAGAACATCACACCCTTTTTTAGAAGGGATTGAGGACTATCACATAATTCTTTGTTTTTTGATATTGAATAATATTAAATGACAATATTTGTTTGGCTTAGCCTTGTGTCATTTTGCAATATCTCACAGTTTTATTATAGACTGTGATAATATGCCTCATGATGCCATTACCAGTTGAATGTTTTTTACATAAATAAAGAGAAGTCATAACTTTATGAATGATGATTGATATAGATAATGTATAGCTTAGAATTTGGCTTTGGGGTTTGATAGCATTCTGAATATACACTGTTAAGGTTTTTTTCTCTTGTTGAAAGCTGTCTTCCTTAGCTCTATCAACACCCCTCCTTAAAATTCTCTCTCTTCCCCCCCCATCTTCCACTCTCCTTTTTCAAGTCTTTGAATATGCTAGTTTTTATGTGTTTCCCTCTGTCAGTCCTATTTGACTCCCCTTAATTCCTTCCCTTGACATTTCCTTATTGAAGATCCTAGATGCTGTGGGATTAAGGGCTCAGAATTCACATGATGGCTAAAATAGATAGGCTTATCATAGATTGGCACTGAAGCCAGCAACACATTATCCATGCCTCTGAAGTGGAAATGGCTTCAGAGTTTGAAATAGGGTTTCTTAATTTTTTTAAACTAAATGCAGTGTGGATTTATTGATATGGCTTACATTTCTTTGATTTGGGATGCTGACAGAGGCACTCCAGGGTTTTCTGGATTTAAAGGGGGGGGGTAGGAAATAGGGAGATGCTGGGCACGGAGGTCACGGGAGGCATCGGCTACCATTGAGACAGAACTGAAACTCACAACACCCTGCTTGGCCCCAGAGGATGACTGGTTAGCCAGATATGGGTAAGATTCCTCAGGGAAGGAACAACCTAAAACAGGCACAGTCACAGAGGGGCCATCAGGAGAGAATTTGGGGGTCAACAGAAGTAGGGCACAGACCCTCAGCCCCCTCCAACCTTGCAGGGGTCTGAACCTTCGCCCCTTCTGAGGGAGGTCTCCTGCCTCCATGGATACCTTGCTTCCCACGCTCACCACAGATTGGGACCCAGGTAACAGATAGAGACATGGCCCAGCTCGAATCAGGACTCAGGTAACAACAGACAGAAACATGCCAACAGCAGCTGCCCTGTATCTAAATCCAGCCTAGCAATAGGAATACTCAGTGCCTACTCAATGCAAATAAAGCTTTCCACTAATATATACAGAGTAATCTATGATTGTTGGTAGAGTATTAAATTTTACATAAAAGAGTTATCAAGCTTTCAGATTAATTTAAATTGGCAAACTGAAATAAGCGAACACCCAAGAAAATTTAAGTGTATTGGATAAAAAGCTGTTTCTAAAGTATTAATTAAAATTTCTATTGATAACTCATCTCATGGTAAAATTGCTTAATATGTAATGAACATAAAACAAGCATATTTGTGTGCAAAAAAATAAAATTCAAAGTTATCAAGATTGCATTAAAATTTTACCAAATTCTCCATTAATCAAAAAAAAAAAAGGAGGGGGGGAGTAGGATAATATCATGTAAGAAAAATATCTGGTAAGTAAATTATATCTAGAAAATTTTCACTTTAGAAAATTAATTTCCATTTGTAATACTAACAGTAAGACACCCATGAAAAACACACATGGTGTCAAAATAAGCCAAAAGAAAGCAGGTAGGCAAAAATAAAAAAGGACCCCAAGTCAATTTTATAGAAAAGATTCTTTTATTAACTCTTGGTCGAAAATATGTTTATATACTTTCAGAAAACAACTCCAAGACCAAGTGGACTCCTGCAACAGAGAGGAACTGACAGGTCTGCACCAACCACAAAGGCAAGAGGAGAAATAGTCCAGAGATGGAAGATGCTGACAACGCCTTGCCATGTGAGCAGTTAGCAGCTGTGCATCGCTACAGGACCAAACCAGAGAGGGTCGGACTGGAATTGCCACCATTTGTCCACTATCCAGACACCATTGATGACGTGTACACATAAGGAACTGTTTGACATTGAAACTGGGACTCAACCCTTTTTCTTTTGCTCTTGTGGGTTTATTTCTAGCCTACAGGGGCAAGATGTTCTTAAAGACAAGAATCAGGGGGTAGGAGGGAAGCAGATGCAGAGACAAAGAAACAATGAACAGACTGTAGTGCTACAGTGGGAAGGCAGGGGAGGTTGGGGAGGAGGGGCCTTTAGGAGATCAACCAAAGGACTTGTACGCATGTGTGTGTAGGCATAGCCAGTGGATACAGGGCAATGGGGGGTAAGGGGGAGGCGGATGAGGGCATGTACTGGGGGGTGGGGAGGGCAATAGGGGAAAAAAAGAGAAAGAAATAGGGAGATAGGAATGATTGAGATCTTTAAAGAAGAGTTGGCAGATAAATAAAAAAGAACCTTCCTATCAGCAGAAAAGAGAGGCCCTGAACCAGTTGGATGATCATTCAGTACATAAAGGTGAGAGGAATCTCCAGTAAGACATCTATCTTTGATGGTGCAGGAAAAATGGGCTTAATAATATTACTATTCACTTCAGATCTCTTTACCTTGTATAGAAAGGAGTTTAAAATTAAAGGTCAATTGACTTGATTATTAACAATAGGAATGAGTTTAAATAATCTTTTCAGTAAACATCTTAATCTGATTCCTCAGTAACCAGAAAAAAAAAACTTGAGCCATTTACCAACCCACCACTGGATATTGTTGGATATGACTCTTCTCTTTTGTTAATCTTCCCCTAAGGAAATTTTTCTATTGATTTTCAGAGAGACTGGAAGAGAGATGGGGAGGGAGGGAGGGAGGGAGGGAGGGAGAGAGAGAGAGAGAGAGAGAGAGAGAGAGAGAGAGAGAGACATCAATGTGAGAGAAACACATTGGTTGCTTCCTGCATGCATCTGGACCGGAGCTGGGATTGGACCTGTAATCCAGGTACATGCCCTTGACCAGGAATCCAACCCATGGCCCTTTGATCCCAGGGCTGTTGCTCTAACTGCTGAGTGACACTGGCCAGGAATGACTTACCTTTTAAAAAAATATTCAAGTACAGATGACACTTATTAACACAGGAACATGTCCAAGAATGGTTTGTGGGTAGCCTGACAACTCATTTGTTTCCTTGCTCCTTATAAATAAATCCATGTTATCAGAAGCCTTTTCTTTTAGACTCTTGTGTTCTTCAGTAGACTGTACCTTCATTTATCAATACAAATCACAGACAACCTTTGGGGTAAAGATTGGCATTTAAAAATACTGATAAACACTCTAGACTGTATTTTTTTAAGGAATGAAATGGATTTGTGGAAAATAATAAAGCAATACTTAATTTATAGCACATTAAGACAGATGCTAACCAAACGAAATAACAGAGACTAAGATATCTTTGTTCCTTTTTTATATATAGTATTGATTTACTGTTTATTGGCCTTGCTTTGTGTATTATTTTCTAGGCAATTACATTACTAATCTTATTGTGCTTTATATAGTAGAACTGATCTATTCATAAGCACATTATGATTAATTGAAACTATTTATACCTAACTTGTTTTCAAATCACCATGAATTGTGCATATCTTCCCACCATATTGTAATTGACTGGAAATGTAACTCATAAATGGCATTCACACCCTAAATTGCCATAATCAACTCTGCTCTGGAACTGTTGGTGATAGTTTGTCATTTCTCTTTGAATACTGCCTACTTTTATTGCAGAAATGAAATTGAATGAAACCATGTAAGTAAATAAATGAACTGAATGAAATATACTTCTTTAATATTATCCTATATAATAAAATCCTAATAGATAAATCGACTGAATGGCAGAATGACCAGTCGCTCTGATGTGCACGGATCACCAGGGGGCAGATGCTTAATGCAGGAGCTGGCCCCTGGTAGTCAATGCACTCTCATAGGGGGAGCACACTGAACCAGAAGCTGGGCTCATGGCTGTGGTGGTGGGAGCTTCTACTGCTTCCACCCAGTGCTAAGGATTGGCAAGCCAAGTGGTAAGAAGTGAGGATGCAGGAAGTTAGGAGCAAGGGGCTTAAACCAGCAATTGGACATCCCCTAAGGGGTCCCAAATTGCAGGCCAGGCTGAGTGACCCCTCTGCATGAATTTCATGCATCAGGCCTCTAGTACATTCTATAAGTACCTAAAATAGCTTGTCAATATAAACTTGTTTTTGTGTATCCTTTAAAACAAAGGTTTTTTTTGAGGAGGAGGTTACCTTTTCTTGTCTCCATGTGTTCTCTTCAGACAAAGACATTGCACGTATCACACTTTTATTCCTACATGCCTACCTCTCCAAGTATGCTGTGGCATCTAGTTTATTCTCACATTCTGTTCTTAATATTTATAAAAAATACTCCAAAACATAATGGCTGATAGTGGTTTAAACAATAATATTATTAATAGCAGCAGCAGCAGTGGTAGAAGTAGATGCTGTGTGAGTAATAGTTTATTTTATGAATTTGTGGATCAGAAATATGGCAAGAGCTTGGCTGGGTTGTTCAACTCTGACATGGCAGTAGTCTGGGAAGCTTATGCTGGAAAACCTACTTACAAAATGCTTCTTCACACAGATATCTGTTTTATGCTCTTTGGTTTCTTCAAACAATGTCTCATTTTGAAGGACTTCTCCATATGTCTTGGGTTTCTCACAGTATGATAGTTTCAGACTAAACAGACTTCTTATATGACAGCTGGTTTTCACAGAGCAAGTGTTTCTAGAGACCTAGAGTTCCTATGATCTAACTTAGAACTACTAGAACTTCATTTCTCCCACATTCAATTAGTAAAGCAAGTTTTCTTTTTAAATGTTTTTATTTCAGAGAGAGGAAGGGAAAGGAGGGAGATAGAAACCAGTGATAAGAACCATGGATCTGCTGCCTCCTGTATGCTCCCTACTGGAGATCCAGCCCACAACCTGGGCATGTGCCCTGACCAGGAATCCAATGGTGACCTCCTGGTCCATGGGTCAATGCTCAACAATTTAGCCATACAGGCCGAGCAGTAAGGCAAGTTTTTAACCCAAGCACTATTCAAGAGAAGGGAAGAAAGAGGCTCCGTTTCTCAATGAGGGGATGGCATATCCATTATAGCAAGCATGTCAAACTCAAAGGCTAACAGGGGCCAAATAAACAAGGTTTCAGTTTATGTAGATCACAAAAAAAAGCTTCAATTTTCATAGAAATGTAGGTTTATTTTGATAGAAACATACTGAATACAAAGGTTGAAATAAATGGGTCTTATTAACATAAAATAATAGAACATTTTAATAAAAATTAATATTTTTCTTGAAATACCAGACACTGAATAACTGCACAAATTAATAAGTGTAATGCAAATAAACCTAATTTTCTTGTTCTCCAAAAGCAAAATATTTCCTGTAAGGCATACCAACCAAGTGAGTCCAAGAATAATGACATGGCAATCAGCTGCTAAAATATTCACTGCTGGTATTAGTGGAGAGAAATGGAGCACCTGCATGAAAGGCACGTAAGGAAAATTAATGCAACACAATTATAGTAATCAGACATTAGCAGACGTTGTAGTGCATTATTAATAATTATGTGTAACAAGATATTGTAAAAATTCAGTTACAAAATTTTTATTAAAACATTTCTTGCATACCGTTATATTGGCTGAGCCACAAAAATATTTGTTGTGGGCCACATGTGGCCCATGGGCTGCAAGTTTGACGTGCTTGCAGTAGAGGGAGGGAAGGAATTAATGATGGCCATCTTGGAGACAAGCTACCACACATCTCCTAATGTCTGAAGACAACATGTGTCATATTTATCTTTGTTTCTTCACTACCTTGTATAATACTTGGCATATGATTGAGTTCAATAAATAAAAAAAAATGCATATGGGTGCCAGCAGATTCAAAACCCCTCCCAAATAGAGTTACTGAATTTATAGTTGCTTGCTACATGCCTCTATTTAGCATCTCTTGCTGGTATTTCAAATTCTACAGCCCCAATGTGGAGTTCATAAAAGTAGCTTCTTTTCTAGGCCCAATCTCACCAGTCTCCCAATCATGATGGCTCAAGAGCTTGGGATCCTGGAGCTCACATTTTTAACCTTCCTCATTCATTAATGTCTGTTGACTCTACTCTTCTATCATCTGTCCTCTCCTTTCCAGTTGTAAGGCTACTGCAGTAGTTTCAGCCCCCCTAATTTCTTTTTTTTTTAACTATTATGATATTCTTCTAATTGTTTTCCTTGTCCCCAACCCTGGCTAATGTAATTGTGTACGATGTGTGGTGCCTTACACATACTATGATTATTGCCAGTTAAATTTTTATTATGTAAAGTTCTGACCCTGTCACCCATCAACTCCATATATTGTGGGTAAAATATGCCCATGTTTTTGTGTGTGTGTGTGTGAAAATCTTATTTGCTGTTCAAATGTACATGAACACTGAAGCCCTCCCTGACTCTTGTTAGATGACAAGTGACCTACTGGTGCCAATAGCAAGCTGTAATGCTAGCTTTCTTCGTTTTATCTCTTTTTATCTCTGTTCCTCTCTTGATCTCTATCTTTGTGGCCGTGTGTGTGTGTGTGTGTGTGTATGTGTGTGTGTGTGTGTGTGTGTGTGTGTGTGTGAGAGAGAGAGAGAGAGAGAGAGAGAGAGTTGAATGGTGACCTATTATAACCTCTGCTTGGATAAATCATTTATAATGGGGTAGGCATAAGGGAAAACTGAACTGGGAGAGAGATGGTTTTGAAAACTTACATTCTCATCTTTCAGTGTCACAATTTCATATGCTTTGCCCTAGCTTCTCAGGTTCCTCATTACTAGTTCCATTAGATGGGCTTTTGTGTATTCATTAACTACATTAAACTGCATTTAAAATTGTGTGTGTGTGTGTGTGTATTGTGTTGTGTTGTGAATGTATGACCATGACCAAAATGGCTAAAAGCCACTGTTCTGAGTTTCTCTTTCCTTATTAAAATTAAACTTAGTGATGTTTTAGTGCCAAAAGATTTGTGAGGTCAGTAGCTTGTTTATCTCTAATAAAAAAATCCCATTTTATTGATATAAAATTGACATATAACATTACTTTCAAGATTTGATATATGCATATATTGTGAAATGATTGCCACAATAAGTAGTTAGCATCTATCATCACACTGTTATAATTTTTTCTTGTGATGAGATCTTTTAAGATCTATTCTTTTAGCAACTTTTGAATATATAAATATAGTATTAATTCATGCATGAGGAGGGAGGGGGCGCCATCAGCCCAGCCTGCTTGCTCTCTAATCCACAACACCTTGAGGGATGTCCAACTGCCTGTTTAGGCCCAATCCCAGTCGGACATCCCTCTCACAATCCAAGAATGCTGGCTCCCTACTGCTCGCCTGCCTGCCTTCCTGATTGCCCCTAACCACTTCTGCCTGCCAGCCTGATCACCCCGCAACCACTCCCCTGCCAGCCTAATTGATGCCTAACTGCTCCCCAACCAGCCTGTTTGCCCCTAACTGCCCTCCCCTGTGAGCCTGGTCACCTGTAACAGCCCTCCCTTGCAGGCCTGGTCCCTCCCAACTGCGTGCCCCTACTGGCCATCTTGTGGTGGCCATCTTGTGTCCACATGGGGGCAGAATCTTTTGACCATATGGGGACTGTCATCTTGTGTGTTGAAGTGATGGTCAATCTGCATATTACTCTTTTATTAGATAGGATAGAGGCCTACTGCATGGTTGGGGGCCAGCTGGTTTACCATGAAGGTTGTCCCAGATCAGGGTGGGGGTTCCCTTGGGGCATGGTGTTGCCTGGGCAAGGGGCCTATGGTGGTTTGCAGGCTGGCCATGCCCCCAGGTGATCCAAGTGGAGGCCCTGGTATCTGGGATTTATTTATCTTCTACAAGTGAAACTTTGTAGCCTGGAGGGGAGCCAAGCCTTCTGCTTGCTCTTTGGCGGCAGCCATTAAAACTTTGTTGCCTTAAGCAAAGGCCTGGGCTGGCCAGGGTGTGCAGAAAGCTTGGCTACCTCCATCGCCTGGGCAGTCCAAGCCTCCCTCCAGCTGTCTCTGTGGCTATCGCCATCTTGGTTGAGTTAATTTGCATACTTTCTCCTGATTGGCTGGTGAGCGTAGTGTGTAGGTGCATATTATACTTTAGTTAGATAGGATAGTCACCATGCTGTACATTATGTCTCCATGACTTATTTGATAACTGGAAGTTTATACCTTTTTACCTTTTTCATGTATTTTACTCATCCCCTCATCCCTTTGAATCTGGTACCCAGCAGTTTGTGCTTTGTATCTATGAGTTTGATGGTTTGTTTTTGTTTGTTTGTTTGTTTTTTCTTTGGTTTGTTGTAGTTTCCACATAAAAGTGAGATCATATGGCATTAATCTTTGTCTGATGGCCTCAAGGTTCATCAATGTTGTCACAAATGGCAGAATTTCCTTTTGTATGGCTCAAGAATATTCTATTGTAAAGATGTATATGCCACATTTTATTTATCCATTCATTCATCGAATGGACATGGGTTATTTCCATATCTTGGGTATTATAAATAATGGTACAATGAATATCTTTTTTATTTATTGTATTATTTTTAATATCTATAATAATAAAAGCATACTATGCTAATTAGACTGGACAGCTGAACAACCTCTCAGTCATCCTTCTGGATGAAATTCTGAATTAAGTAAGGGCTGTGAGGGCCAAGCCCCTTGTGAGAATGTCATGCATCAGGCATCTAGTTGTATTTATATTATATCACTAAAGGCCTGGTGCAGAAGTTCATGTATGTGTGGGGTCCCTAAGCCTGGAGAGTAGTCAAGGCCTATTGGTGGTTGGGCCACCTGGGTGGAGGGACCTTGGAAATTTGGCTGGCTGGTGGGGTGGGGGGAAGGAGCTGCAAGAGGTTGGCTGCAGGAGTGCACTGATGACCAGGGGCAGCTCCTGCATTGAACATCTGCTCCCTGGTGGTCAGTGCACATCATAGCAACTGGTCAACCAGTCATTCTGGTCATTCAGTTGTAACGGTCACTTAGGTTTATATGTATATAGATTTCCTTTGTTATATGGGGAAAGGAATGCCTTAAAAGGATCCATCTCTTCCCCCTTCACCACCCTGAAGGAGAAAGTGAGAGGGAGAGAGGAATAGAAATATCAATTATGAGAGAAAATCATTGATCAGCTGCCTTCTGCACATCCCACACTATGTACTGAGCCTGCAACCCAGGCATGTGCCCTGTTCAGCAATCGAACCATGACCTCCTGGTTCATGGATCCTCACTCAACCACTGAGCAATGCTGGCCAGGTAGGATTAATCTTTATTTTTGGTATTGTCTGCTAGTATGTTGTATATAGATAAGTAGTTTTCTCATCTAAAAAAATATACTGACTATAATACCAATCTTAGAATATTTTTATGGAGTGTAAATTAGGTAATATATATAAATCACTTAGTAGAGCTACAAAACAAGTACATTTCTAAGAAGTGTTAGTTCTCACCCAGGGTATTTGGAAAAGTATTTGGGGCCTGCTCTCCCAATCATTAGCCGAGGGAAAGTGATTTAATTATTCTGTGCCTCAGGTCTTGATCATCTGTTAAATATGAAGATAGAATAAGAAAATAGATATTAAGATCCAAGGAAACACTCAACAAATGTTAGCTATTGATATTAATATTAATGTTACAGAAGTTAAGATTGCACTTTGCTCATTTGTATGCCTTCTTTTTTTTCTTTTTCTTTTTCTTTTTAGACATATAATCATTGTAATTTAACATAAAGATCAATATCTCCCATGCGTATTTTAGTATTTTATAAATATTTTTTTCACATTGAGGAATAAATTTAGAAAATGAAGAATGGTAGTTACACATATTTTTACCTTTAGGCAGAAATCACAAACAGAACGTTTTATTGGCCTTTCTCTTTGGCACTTACATCTGAATTGTTTAAGCTCTCATTTAATGTGGAATTCTATTCACTTTTGTCATTGTGTGAGAACATTTAAGAAGAAATGAGTGAAGGAAATGGGAAAAGAAAGGGAAATGGGAAAGATAGTCAGCATTTCCAAGATTTGCTACAATCTTAAAAGTCCCCTAAAATTTTTGAATTCATTAGTGTTGCCTTTAAAATTAATTACCTTTGGGGAAAAAATGGCGGCAGAATAGACGGACATTTCCAGAGCCTTGTTATTGAGCAGACAGTGAGAACAGCTAAGGGTCACACTGGGAGTGTTTGTTGGCAGGTTAAGAAAGTTATCCTCTAGGAGAAGGTGGGAGACTTTTGTACAGAGCTCCCCTGACCAGGCAGCCCCACTGCCATGGGTTTTTGTCTCCTGGAACCACCAGCACAAACGCAGAGACTGCATCATCTTGCAGGGGGAAGTGGATGTCTATAGCAGTCTGAACGCTATAGTTGCAGGAACCACCAAACAGCCGGGAGACCCAGAACACTGCTCTCCAATCAGCACAAACACTTGGACTCAGAGGAGCTCCACACACCACAAGGAAAGGTCAGATTTCACCTGGGATAAGGTGAGGTCTCCTGTCCCGCAGAACAAAGAAACTTGCACACTGTGGGAACTGGACTGGGGGAAGCAGCTCCTAGAGAAATCCATGGATGTGGGTCAGGGTATGATCCCTAAATGTGGAAGGTGACTCTCAGAGCTATTAACAGAGGGGAGCTCTAGAAAGCCACTCATTTTGATCTGAGGCAGAAGGACAGCCTGGGAGTTATTAAAGTGTCCTTACTGCTGAAACAGGAACAGGGAAGGGGGAGTGCACAGACAGCAATCTTTCCTCTTCAGACCCTGACTTCTGATTGCTAAGCCCAATACATAGGATCATGCAATTGGAGACATCCTCAGAGAATGCAGGGAAAGTTGTTTTTCTGGAACCTGGGGATCAAAGCACAGAATAACCACCAGAGAATCTGCTCTGAGGCAAACCACCCCCACACACCGATATTGAGTACCACAGAGTAAGCAGGACCTAAGCACAGGCTAGAGAGGTCCTGTGCTTAGTCTCAGAGGTCAACTCCGAAATTCTGCCACCCACTGGATGACTCACAAATTGATGCTTGCATAATCACAAAAGAATAAAGAGATTAAGAGACACCTCAGCAGTGGAATGCAGGAAACTGCAATGCCTGCCTCACTGGGAAACAGGAGTGCCAAACAGAACAATAGTGCAAGTGAATGACCTCCATTACTGCCCATTCTATTCTTTTATTTTTAATTATTTTTAATTTTTATTTTTTGCATATTTTAATGAAAAAACTATTTTTTTATTTTCTCCTCAATTGATTTTACCTTTTTTAAATTAAATCTTTATTATTCAGATTATTATATTTGTTTCCTTTTTTCCCCTCAATAGCACCCCTCCACCCAGCTCCCACCCCTTGCTCTAGCCTTACTCCCCCCATTGATCTCATCCATAGGTGTATGATTTTTGTCCAGTCTCTCCTTGCACTCCCATCACCACTTTCCCCTGAGAATTGTCAGTCCACTCCCTTTCTGTGTCCTGATTCTATTATATTCACCAGTTTATTCTGTTGATCAAATTTTTAATTCACTTAATTTTTAGATTCACTTGTTCATAGATATGTATTTGTTGTTCATAACTTTTTGTCTTTTACCTTTTTCTTCTTCC
Organism: Lasiurus cinereus; assembly: GCA_011751065.1. Taxonomy (NCBI): domain Eukaryota; kingdom Metazoa; phylum Chordata; class Mammalia; order Chiroptera; family Vespertilionidae; genus Lasiurus; species Lasiurus cinereus. The sequence continues at coordinate 7,927,779 of JAAGEH010000037.1, forward strand.
TCTTCTAAAAGAGTACCTTTCAGCATTTCATATAATACAGGTTTGGAGTTGATGAACTCCTTTAGCTTTTTCTTATCTGTGAAACTCTTTATCTCCCCTTCAATTCTGAATGATAGCTTTGTTGGATAGAATATTCTTGGTTGTAGGTTCTTGCTATTCATCACGTTTAATATTTCTTGCCACTCCTGTCTGGCCTGCATCGTTTCTGTTGAGAAACCAGCTGACAGTCGTATGGGTGGTCGCTTGTAGGTAATGAACTGTTCTTCTCTTGCTGCTTTTAATACTCTTTCTTTGTCTTTTGCTCTTGATATTTTACTAATGATGTGTCTTGGTGTAGTCCTCTTTGGATTCCTTTTCTATGGGGTTCTGTATGCTTCCTGGATTTGTAAGTCTATTTCTTTTACCAGATGTGGGAAGTTTTCAGTCATTATTTCTTTAAATTGGTTTTCAGTATCTTGTTCTCTCTCTTCTTCTGGCACCCCACAATTCTGATGTTGGTACGCTTGAAGCTGTCCCAGAGGCTCCTTACATTATCTTCACATTTTTGGATTCTTTTCTCTTCTAGCTTTTCCAGGTGAACGTTTTCTGATTCTTTATATTTCAAATTTTTGACTTGATTCTTGCCTTCCTCTAGTCTGCTGATAGCTCTCTGTATAATAATTTTTATTTCAGTCAGTGAATTTTTAATTTTTACTTGGTCCTTTTTCATCTCTAATTGGATCTTTTCCATCTCTAATTGGTTCTTTTTCATCTCCAGTGGGTTCTTTTTCGTCTCCTCTTGGGTCTCACTAACTTTATCCAACTTTTCTAGGATATTCTTGTAAAACCTTAGAAGCGTGGTTTTGAACTCTATATCCAGTCATATGTTTTCCTCCATTTCTTTTGTTTCTGATCCCTTCCATACTTGTTTTATTTTGCTTTTTCTTTGTTTTGTTTTTGTCTGTTTTTTACCTCTGTTTTTCCTTGCCTTCCTTGATATTAGTTGTTATTTGTAGTTTGTATTAATCTCCAGGTACTTGTTGCCAACATTTGTCAGGATTAGTGGCTGTTCTATTGGTGTTTCTGATTCACATATATACTTTGTTCCCTTTTCCTCTCTTATTCTCTTTCTTTTCTCTGACATTTTATTCTTTCTCTTTTCTTCTTCCTCTTTTTATTCAACTTTTTTTTAATTCATTTATTTCTTTATTTTCTCCTTTCTCCCAATTTGATTTTGGCACTTCTTTCTTTTCTTTATTCCTCATTCCTCTCTTTCTCTACTCATCCCTAATTGGTCTTTCATTGGTGGTCACCTTATTTGTGCTTATTAAAATCATGAATACATTTCTGTTCAGTGCCTTGTGTGTTTTACCTGGTTGTGTTGTAGTTTGTGACTTTAAATCAATGTAGGAGAGAGAACTACATAACCAGACACCTGGAGAAGAAAGACCATAGGCAGACAAAGAAAAAGCCCACATATGAAAAAAAGGAGATATCACTAGAAAGGGAATTAGAAGAAATAGAAGCAGAAATAAACCTGCCAGAGAAAGAGTTCAGAGAAATGGCCATAAGGTAGCTAAAAAAAAAATGGAAGACAAAATCAACAATGTGAATAAGAGCCAAGAGGAAATGAAGAAGAGCCAAGAGGAAATGAAGAAGAGCCAAGAGGAAATGAAGAAGAAGCAAGAAGAAAGGCAGAATAATAAAAAAATGAAAAATGACATCGCTGCTGTAAAGAACTCAATGGAAAGCATCAAAAGAAGAATAGAAGAAGCAGAGGACTGAATCCGTGAGATGGAAGACAAGGTAGGAAAAAATACTCAAGTAGAGAAGCTTCTAGAAAAAAAAAAGCTAGAGAGCCTAAGAGAACTTTGGGATAACATGAAAAAAAAAAAAAACAACAACATCCGCATAGTTGGGTTTCCAGATAGAGTGGAAATTGTGCAAGGAATAGAAAACCTGTTTGAAGAAATAATGACAGAAAACTTCTGCAATATAGGAAAGAAAAAATCCACACAAATCTAAGAAGTTCACAGAGTCCCAAGCAAAATGAACCCCAAAAAACTGACACTAAGGCACATTATAATTAAATTGGCAAACATCAACAACAAAGGAAGAATCTTAAAAGCAGCCAGAGAGAAACAGAAAGTTACCTTCAAAGGAACCCCCATAAGACTAGCAACTGATTTCTCAACAGAAACTCATCAGGCCAGAAGGGAATGGAATGAAATATACAAAGTCATGCAAAGGAAGTGTCTGAATTCAAGAATAATGTACCCAGCAATGCTTTCAATCAAAATTGAAGGTGAAATCATAAGCTTCACAGATAAAAAAGGATTAAGGGAATATATTACCACCAAACAAGCAATGCAAGAAATGTTAAAGGGTCTGATGTAAAAAAAGAAAATAAAAAGGAAGCAAAGAAGGAAATCGCGGGTAAAGACTAAAAGTGGTGACAGATAAGTACCTAGCAATAATAACTTTAAATGTAAACGGATTAAATGCTTCAATCAAAAGACATAGTTTAACCAACTGGATAAGAAAACATGATCCATATATCTGCTGTCTGCAAGAAAGCCTCCTCAGAAAAAGAGATGTACACAGACTGATGGTGAAGGGATGGAAGATGGTATTTCAGAGAAATGGAAATGAAAAAAAATGCTGGGTTACAATACTTATATATGACAAATTAGATAAAAAATGAAGGACATAACAAGAGATAAAGAAGGCAACTTCATAATGCTAAAGTGAACAATCCAACAAGAAGAAATAACTCTGGTAAACATATACACACTGAATATAAGAGCACCTAAATATATAAAAAATCTCCTGGAGGATATTAATGGAGAGACTGATAGCAATACAACTATGGTAGGAGACTTTAATACCCCATTGTCACCACTGGACAAATCCTCTAAAGAAAAACAATCAGCAAACATCAATCCTAAATGACTCACTAGACCAGATGGAATTAAATGATATCTTCAGAACATTTCACCCCAAAGCCACAGAATATACATTCTTCTCCAGTGGACATGGGTCATTTTAAAAGATAGATCATATGTTGGGTCATAGAAAAAGTATCTTTATATTTCAAAAGATAGAAACCATATCGAACATTTTCTCAGATGACAGTGGCATAAAACTGGAAATCAACTACAATAAAAACAATACAAATAAATCAAAAACATGCAGACTAAATAGCATGCTATTAAACAATGACTGGGTAACCAGAGAGATCAAGGAAGAAATAAAAAAAAACATGGCAACAACTGACAATGAAAATACAACAATACAAAATTTATGGGACTCAGTGAAAGTAATCTTGAGAGGGAAGTTTGTAGCCCTACAAGCCTATGGCAAAAAACAAAACAAAAAACAGGAAACAATGTTAATAAATTACCTAACCCTACAAATCAAGGAGCTAGAAAGAGAGCAACAAGAAAAGTCCAATGTAAGCAGAAGGAATGAAATAGTAAAGATCATAGCAGAGATAAACAACATAGAGACCAAAGAAACAATTCAAAAGATCAATAAAACCAAGAGCTGGTTCTTTGAAAGGATAAACAAGATTGATGGACCTCTAGCAAGGCTCACCAAGAAGCAAAGGGAGAAGACCCAAATGAACAAAGTCAGAAATTAAAGAAGAGAAATAACAACAGACCCCGCCGAAATACAAAGGATTGTTAAAAAATATTATGAACAACTCTATTCCAACAAATTGGATAACCTACAGGAAATGGATATATTCCTAGGAAAATATAACCTTCCAAAACTCAATCAGGAAGAGTCTAAACATCTCAATAGGCCAATAACTATGGAAGAAATTGAAACAGTTATCAAAAAGTTTTCAGCAAACAATAGTCCGGGACCAGATGGCTACACAAGTAAATTTTCCCAAACATTTAAGGAAGAAATAAACCCTATCCTCATCAGACTATTCAAAAATATTCAAGAAGAAGGAATACTTCCAAACACCTTCTATGAAGTCACCATCACCCTAATACCAAAACCAGATAAAGACAACACAATGTAAGAGTGTCTCTCATGAATATAGATGCCAAAATCCTCAACAAAATTCTAGCAAATCAGATCCAGCAGTACATCAGAAAAATCATACACCATAACCCAGTAGGATTTATCTCAGGAATGCAGGGATGGTACAATATCCTCAAATCAATAATCATGATACATCACATAAATAAATTGAGAGATAAAAACCACATAGTTATATCAATTAATGCAGAAAAAAGTGTTTGACAAAATCCAACACCCTTTCTTGATAAAAACTCTCAGCAAGGTGGGAATAGAAGGATAATACCTCAACATTATAAAAGCTATATATGGTAAATCCTCAGCTAACGTTATACTCAGTGAGCAAAACCTAAAACCATTTCCCCTAAGAACAGGAACAAGACAGGGATGCCCACTCTCACCACTCCTGTTTTACATAGTACTGGAAATATTAGCCGTTGCAGTTAGACAAGAAGAAGAAATAAAGCCATTCAAATCACAAAAAAAGAAGTAAAGCTCTCCTTATTTGTAGATGACATGATACTGTAAGTAAAAAAACCCAAAGGACTCCATCCAAAAACTAATAGACTTAATAAATGAATTTGGCAATGTAGCAGGATACAAAATTAATGCCAACAAATCTATGGCATTTCTATACACTGATAGTGATATTACAGAAAAATAGACTAAAAAAGCAATCCCATTTACCATTGCACCCAAATTAAGATACCTAGGAATAAACCTAACTAAGGAGATAAAAGACGTATACTATGCATAAAACTACAGGACACTAAAAAAAGAGGTACAGGAAGATGTAAACAGATGGAAGAGCATACCATAGTCATGGATTGGCAGAATCAACATCATTAAAATGTTCATACAACTCAAAGCAATCTTTAGATTCAATGCACTACCCATTAAAATACCAATGACATATTTCACAGACCTAGAAAGAACTCTTCAAAGATTCATCTGGGAAAAAAAGACCCTGAATAGTCAGAGCAATCCTGAGAAAGAAGAATAAAGTATGTGGAATCTCAAGCCACTGTTCTCAAAACAGTCTGGTACTGGCACAAGAACAGACATATTGACCAATGGAATAGAATAGAGAATCCAGATATCCAACCAAACCACTATGCTCAACTAATATTTGACAAAGGAGGCATGAACATACAATGGAGCCAAGACAGCCTCTTCAATAAATGGTGTAGGGAAAATTGGACAGGTAAATGCAAAAAAAATGAAACTAGACCACCAACTTACAGCAAATACAAAAATAAACTCCAAATGGATACAGGACTTAAACATAAGACAGGAAACCAAAAAAATGCTAGAGGAATCCACAGGCAGCATAATCTCAGACATATGCCGAAAGAACTTCCTCACTGATACTACTCCAAGGGCAATGGATGCTAAAGAGAAAATAAACAAATGGGACTACATTAAAATATAAAGCTTTTGCACAGCAAAAGAAACCATCAACAAAACATGGAAGCCCACTGTATGGGAGAACATATTTGCAAATGTTAGACTGATAAAGGTTTAATCTCCAACATCTACAGCCAACTTATACAACTTAATAAAAGGAAGATAAATGATCCAATAAAAAAATGGGCAATGGATCTAAAATAGAACCTTTTCAAAAGACAACAGAAAGGTCAAGAGACACATGGAAACATGTTCAAGGTCACTAATTATCCTAGAGATGCAAATCAAAATGACAGTGTGATACCATCTCACACCTGTCAGAATAGCAATCATCAACAAATCACCAAAGACAAGTGTTGGCGAGGATTCTGAGAAAAAGGAACTGTTGTGCACTGCTGGTGGGAATGCAGACTGGTGAAGCCACTGTGGAGATCAACATGGAGTTTCCTCAAGAAACTAAATATGGAACTACCATTTGACCCAGCAATTCCACTCTTAGGAATATATCCTAAGAAATTAGAAACACTGATCAGAAAGGATTTTTGCACCCCTATGTTCATATCAGCACAATTTACAATAGTTACAATTAGGATACATCCTAGGTGCAGATGAGTGGATCAGAAAACTATGGTACACTTACACAATGGAATTCTATGCTGCCATAAAAAAGAAGGAATTCTTATAATTTGCAGCAACCTGGATGGAACTGGAGAGCCCTATGCTTAGTGAAATAAGCCAGTCAATGAAGGAGAAACACCACATGATCTCACTCATTTGTGGATAATAAAGAACATTATAAACTGATGAACAAAAGGATACATATAGAGGCATTAAAACATCAAACAGCAGGAAGTTTAAGGAGAGGGGGGTAGATAAGAGATCAACCAAAGAACTTGTATGCATGCATATAGGGATAACCAATGAACATAAGACACTGGGATTTAGGGCATGCCTGGCAGTGGGGGAGGGGGCAATGGGAAGATATGTATACATGTAACACAATAAAAAATGAAAAATAAATTAATTACATTCTTTAACTAGGCGGCTTTTTTAATCTCAGAGAGAGCCATTTTGCTCTTCTCTGCTTGAAAAAGAAATAAACATTATAGATATGTAAGTTCAAAAATATTATGCTTTGATATTTTGAAATACATAGTGAAATAATTACCCCATAAAGCTAATTAATATATCCATTTCTTTACATAGTTATGGTTGTGTGTGTGTGGTAAGAGCACCTGAAATCTACGCTTTTAACAAATTTCTTGGCTTTGTTTTGAGGCTTCCATGATGAAAATGTTTCATTCTGGTCATTGTCACCATCCTTATTCTATCCCTTTCTACTTTTGTAGTGATTCGCAGAACAATACTGGTGCAAATGAAATGTGTCTCCCACTGATGTATAACAAGGAGGTCCATTTCCATGGTACTCATACAGCCTCTTTATTTTTGTAACAAGGTACACAATAGCATTTCCTTCCAAAGTCATCCACGTTATATATTTCTTTCCAATTCCTCCTGCTCACCTACAAGGTCCTCTATGGCTGGGCCATGCCCCTCACCTGACTCTGACTCCGTTAGGTCCTCTCTGGCTATCTGCTGTCGCTCCAGGGCACTAAGCACTTTCTGTTCTTGAGGACCTTATCAATGCTGCTCCTCCTGCAGCACTGTCCTTCTTTACCAGGCTAACATCTTATCTTCCTCTTTGTTTCAACTTAAATATTGCTTTCTTAGAGAGAACTTTCTTGATTCCCTCAGAATAAACTTCCCAGTTTTTCGGTTACCCTAGTTTTTTTTTTAATGTTTGATTTTTTAAAAAATAATTATTTTAATCTGGCTTGTTATTTGTCTTTCACACAACTATAAACATTTTATCAATGGACAAGATACTTGGCCTGTTAATGAAATTAATAGATGAAAGAAGTATGCAGGGCCAGCTTGACACTAACAAGTTTGTGACTCTCAAAGTACCCAGCCCAGATTGTTTCATTTTCCCAAATGAAAATTGTAACTACTTTGCTGTTTGTGTAGGTCATTGCCTAATGGCTGTCCTCTCTTATTAGTCTCTAAATTTCAGGAAGGCAGAGACTCCTGTCTTGTTTGTGGTTTTCTTCCTGGCTCCTCCACAGAGCCTAAGAGTGTGGACAGTTTCAATAAGTAGTTACTGAACAAATAAATGAGGTCTTGGAAGAATTGCAATCTACTGCTCTGTCCTTGGGTTTATTATACTCAGGGCTACTACTGTTTTCAAAGGTATTGTTGTAATTTACATAAAGGGTATTGCCTTAATTAGAGATTTGCTTTCATTCTCTATGCACATTGGGAAAAAGCCCTAATTTCACATTCAAATGATTCAGGCATATGTAAGTATAAAGGATGAATACATATAATTTATAACAAAACCACTTTGAGGAAGGCATTTAAACCATTTAAGATTTTTGTTTTCATTAACTAAGCTTAGTTCTCATCTAATATAATTTATTTTCTCAACATATTAATTAAATTTGCAACAATAGAACGGTGGGAGACACCTGATATTTTAAAGCAAACAAGACAAAAGCACTTATCTCATTACTGTGTGTTCCCCCAAAATGCTTATTAAGCCATTGAAAATTCCTGCCAGGCCTAAGTAGTAAGAAAATGTAACTGTTAAAGGAATACATTCGGGAGTCAGATCTGAATTCAAACTTCAGATCCCCTATTATTCGTTTTGTGATTTGGGGAGAGTTCATTTCTCTAAACCTAAGTTTTTACTTTGGTAAAATGGGTTGACTAAAATTTGTCTTGTCTACTCATTGTGAAAAGCATGAGATTATAAGGAAGATTAAAGAGCCCAGTATTTTCTATAATATCTAATAGTTCTTATTACAAATGAGAGAAGTTAGAGGAAAAGGCAATAAAATAGAGGCATTTGACAACAACAAAAGATAAAAGAAAAAGGTGCATTTGGTTTGGAACAAGGCTGGCTTAAGAGATGAGTACATAATTACTGGAGTGGAAGGAGGTACAACAAATTGTCATAATAAATTAAACTATAATGGTTTATGCTACATTAAGTTTATAGAAACCGTTGTTTTGGGCTGAATTGTGTTCACCTCCAAAATTTATATGTTGAGGTCTTAACTTCTAGTACCTCAGAATGTCACTGAATTTGGAAATAGGGCCTTTTGTGAGGTAATTAATTTAAAATTATGTCATATGGGTGAGCCCTACTGCAATGAGTGGAGGGAGTCTTTATAAGAAGACAATGGGACGCAGAAAATATAGAGGGGGGATACATGGAGAAAGTGCCCATCAGTAAGCTAAGGAGAAAGGCCTCAAAATGAAACCAGTGCTGCTGACAGCTTGACCTTAAACTTAACAGCCACCAGAAATGTAAGAAAATACATTTTTATTGTTTAAGCCACCCAGTCTGTGGTATTTGGGTATAGCAGCCTTAACAAATGAATATAGCCACAGTGGTTGCTTGATGTTTTTTTTTTTAAGGAACCCATGAAATACATGTGAAATACCTACTATAGTTCCTAGGAAATGCCCTGTAAATATGGTTAAATCTGCTGATAGAATGTTCTAAAGGAAAACTCAATAGGTTGAGCATCAGGGGACTTGACTCTTACTCTCTGCTGTGTTGCTAACTAGCCCCAGGGTTTTCATTTCCCTGGGCCTTGGAACTTTCACCTGTAGAAAGAATAGCTTAGAATAAATGAATTTTACTTTCCTAGAGTTGGAGAATTTAATTGATGGAAAAAATCCTAATATCCAAAATGTGTTATCAGAGATGAAACTTGAAGTGTGTTTTACAGATTCCAAGAGCAATGTTCTTTCTTGCTGTACATTTTCTGCAACCATGACTTTTAGCTTTGAGACTTAGGTGTTAGAGAGGTTATTCCTGCTTTTTTTTCACATTAAAATTGTTCAATACAAGACATTTGTCAATATGTTTGCTGCGGAAATCTTTTGATTTTAGTAAATATGGTGTTAAAATGTTTGTTGACAGTTCTGCTTTAAAATTGCTTTAAAGAAGGCCAATTTAAATGAAATCAACATGCAAAAGAACAAGACACAAGCTAGTCTGTTTTCTGATTAAGAAATTTGTCTTGTGTAATTAAGTAGCCAAAAAAAAGTGGGGTAGGGTGGGGTGGAGTGGAGTGTGGGGTGGCTTATTCAGAAGCAGCTGCTTATAGTTAGAATGTATGTTCTCTTGGTGAAAAGGCCTCAAGGTCCAGCCCACGTGGGGCTGAAAGATAAATTGGTGGCAACTGTGCATTTATCCAAGGAAAGGTAATATTTACTTTGATCTTCAATTTTATCATAGAAAATAGTTTAGGCTGCACAATAATGGCAAAGTTTTCATTTAATGCAATTTAGACAAATAGTTGTTAACCTCTATTTGTGAGACTAACGAAAGGTAAACGACAGGCACAACAGTGAAATTTACCAACTTGATCTTAAACTGATAATAATAGTATGTGCTTTGTAATTTTTACTCTGCATTGTGTGAAACTGATTACATCTGAATTGGGTTTCTTGGCAAAAACTATTGGACTTCTTCCTTTGATTGTATTGCTTTTAAAAAACTATAATAATAGTTGCTAATGTTTATATAGTGCTATCATCCAGACACTGCTTAAATGCTCTATCTGTATTAACTCATTAAATCTTCACAAGAAATTATTTACTCCTCACTGCAACCTTATAAAGTAAATGACATTATTGTCTCTACTGTGCAGATGAGAACATTGAAACACATGCAGATGTGTGACTAGCTAAAGATCACAGGTCTTATAAGTAGCAGAATTGAAATTTCAATTCAGGCAGTCTTACTCCAGAATCCATGCCTCTCATCACTTTGAGAACTGTTTTCCCCAGAGGCAACACCCCTAAATTACTATCCCACATGATAGTAGCTCAGTCTCTTATCAAACTCTGATTTACTTCTTCAAGTCTTCATAATCCTCATCTCAGATTTAACTTTGAAAAATAAGGTAAAATATAAAAAAGAAAACTGTGCTTTTTTGTTGTTGTTGTTAATCCTCACCTGAAGATATGTTCCCATTGATTTTTACAGGGTGTGGAAGGAATGAGGAGAGACATGGAGAGAGACACATCAATGTGAAAGTGACACAACCAAGGTACACACCCTTGTTTGGAATTGAACCCAGAACCATTTAGTCTGTAGGCCAACACTTATCCACTGATCCAAACAGACTATGTCAGAAGATTCTGCTTCTTACTAATAACTTAAAGTAGTCTCCAACACTGATATTTGAGCATGCAAATATGAATTGCCACTACACCCAGTTAGCCTCAACTCCAACTGGTCTGCTGTAATGCAAAAATTAGGATCCGAGCCCAGATTCCATGGAAGAGAAAGGAGATTTGAGATGATTTCCATTTTAACTGCCACACACACTTTACATCTGATTAGCAGAATGTGGCTATCTTATTACATTTGTTTTTCCTGTTAGAAATCATCTTAATAGTAGACTAATTAAGGTGACCTCTTAGACCAGTGGTCAGGAAACTCACTGGTCAACAGAGCCGCAGTTTGCCGACCACATACTTAGACATTTAACCTATATAAATGTCTAATCACCTATACAACTAGAACTAATATAAAACTGTATGTCAATTGTAATGGGGGGAAAAACCATATAAAAAAAGAAATAATACATATTTGAAAATTTGAAGGTAGTAAAGTCCCCTGTATAATAATTGAGATTGTTGGTTTCACTAGAGTAAGTCATTTTTCTCTATATTCTCCAAATGTGTCAAATGTTTCAATTTCTTTTTACAAAAATGATTTCTATAAGCCGGATGTTATGAACACTTTCATTAAGTATTGTATTGGGCATATTTATTATGTGGTGTCCCAAAAATGTATACACACACTTTGAATAATTATAAAGGCAGTGTTTATTAAATACATTTGATTTTCAAAATTGAACTATCAGCTGTTAAAGTGTATATAAATTTTTGGCACACCTGTATATGCTTTATTAATTTTATTATGTACCTGTCTTTGATAAACCCATTTATTTCAAAAGGGAAAAGTGCAGTGAATCTACAAAATATCTGTATTTTAAGGAAGCTGGATGATGACATGTGTTTGTGTATAATGCATGTATATAAGTATTATTTAGGTACATTTTCTTTTTGATATTTGTAAAAATCACCATATTTTAGAACAGGATATTATAGTCAATTAGATACTTTGTGCTCTTTTAGTCCCATCAGGGCAAACTGGATTTCTAGAGCAAATGAGTGAATAGCTCATTGTTTAGGTTCACTCTCTAACCTCTATGAGCTGTTCATTGGCACATTCTTCTAACTGATAAGTTTCTGTAGGTTCCTGATAGTTTAAAAGCATCCTGTCAGTCTGTCAGTTCAGTCTTACAATCCCATCTTACTCCCATGTTCTTGTCACCCCACAGGCAGTTTGATGAAGACACCAAACCAATTATATACTGTATATTGATATGGGGCCAGAGGTCCCAGGCCCACACCAGACCTGAACACAAACTTAACCAAGGCAGAAAATACAGCAGAGGCTTTAGCTTGGGACTTCAAATCTTATTGCCTAAAAATTGAGTATTTGCTATGATATGGGACCTAATGTAGCCTCTAGTCAATATCTCCAATGCCTAGCTTCTCAGATGGCTCCATATATGTATATATAGGTGGACTTCAATTTCAAATATACACATACATACATACATACATACATACATACATACTAGAGGCCTGGTGCATGAAATTTGTGCATGGGGGCATGTGCCGCTCAGGCCAGCCTGTACCCCCTTTAATCTGGGACCCTTCGAGGGACGTCCAACTGCCCGTTTAGGCCCAATCCAAGTAGGATCAAGCCTAAATGGGCAGTCAGACATCCCTCTCACAATCCAGGACTGCTGTCTCTCAACTGCTCACCTCCCTGCCTTCCTGATTGCCCCTAACTGCCTCTGCCTGCCAGACTGATCACCCCTAACCACTCCCCTGTCAGCCTGATTGATGCCTAACTGCTCCTCCACCAGCCTGTTTTCACCTAACTGCCCTCCCTTCAGGCCTTGTCACCCCTAACTGCTCTACCCTGCAGGCCAGGCTCATCCCCAACTTCCCTCCCCTGCAGACCTGGTCTCTCCCAACTACCCTTCACTGCTGGCCATCTTGTGGTGGCCATCTTGTGTCCATATGGGGGCAGCTATCTTGTGTGTTGGAGTGATGTTCAGTTTGCATATTAATCTTTTATTAGATAGGATTTTTTTGCCTAGCATTCAAGTTGTCTGTTAGAAGTTGAGCCTATTCTAAACCACAGTCCACCTATCCGGTGCCTTAATACTCCTTGAAATTTCATTCTGACATCGTTATGAGAAGTAGATGACATTGCTCATATGCCAAGTTTTGGATAGAATTATTTCTTTGTTTTCTCCATCACACAAAACTGTAATGCTTGGTACTTAATATCACCCCACATGTCACATTAATAAGTACTGGTATTTGAATCATAATTAAAATTGTCACTGTCCCACTCAGCTAGTCCTTTAGGGTAAGATTAATAAGCTAGATTAATTCCCCACACATGCTGGCATTTGTGCCATCACCAGGTGCAAGCATGTCCAAACCAGGAAACTGTCACCATTGTGATATGGAAGTATTTTTTTTATCCTGGTAAAATATACATAATATAAAATTTATAATTTTATCCTCCAGAATGATTTCCTCATCCCAAACTGAAACAATATACCCTTTAAAATAATGCATCTTTCTTTCCTTCCCAATCATTCCCCCTTTTTTATTTTTTAATTAAATCTTTATTATTCAGATTATTACATTTGTTTCTCTTTTTCCCCTCCATAGCTCCCCTCCACCTGGCTGCTACCCTTCCCTCTACCCTTACCTCCCTCCAGTTGACCTCATCCATAGGTGTATGATTTTTGTCCAGTCTCTCCCTGTACACCCTCACCCCTTTCCCCCTGAGAATTATCACTCCACTCCCTTTCTGTGCTCCTGATTCTATTATATTCACCAGTTTATTCTGTTGATCAAATTTTAATTCACTTAATTTTTAGATTCACTTGTTGATAGAGGTAAGGGTAGAGGGAAGGGTGGCAGCCAGGTGGAGGGGAGCTATGGAGGGGAAAAAGAGAAACAAATGTAATAATCTGAATAATAAAGATTTAATTAAAAAAATAAAAAAGGGGGAATGGTTGGAAAGGAAAGAAGGTTGCATTATTTTAGTGGGTATATTGTTTCAGTTTGGGATGAGGAAATCATTCTGGAGGATAAAATTATAAATTTTATATTATGTATACATTCCCTTGGTAGATAACCACTATTCTATTTTCATTCTGTATGGATTTGGCTATTCCTAAGTACTTCATATAAGTGGTACATATAATATTTTTACTTTTACATCTGACTTATTTCATTTAGCATAATTTTTTCAAAGTTTAGCCATGTTGTAGGGCTATTTTTACAAAGAAGTTACAAAAATAGGCATCTGTGTCTTGTTTTTGATCTTAGAGTAAAAGCTTTCAGTCTAACTACTGATTGTACTATTAGTTTTAGGTTTTTCATATGTGGCCTTTATCATGTTGGGACAGTTTCCTTTCATTCTTAGTTTGTTGAGTGGTTATATCATGAAATTATTGAATTTTGTCAAAAGGCTTTTCTGCATCATTTGAGATCACTGTGTTTTTTTTATCTTCAATATGTTGATGTTGTGTATTACATTGATTGAGTTGCATATGTTTAAGCATCCTGAATTCTAGGAATAAACCCCATTTGATCATGGTGCATAATCCTTTTAATATACTGCTAAATTAAATTTACTAATATTTCATTGAGAATCTGTATATCATTATTCATCAGGAAAGTGGTCTGTTGTTTTATTTTCTGTTGTGTCTTTATCCATCTTTGTTTTCAGGGTAATGCTTGCCTTAATCTGTTCGGAAGTGTTTATTTACCTATATATTTATCTTCAGCAGAAATCATTAAGCTCTCATATGCAATAAGTTTCTGTGTAGTATTATTACAACATGCAGGACTCTAGCAGTATTTCTTGTAGGACAGGGCTGACAGTAATGAACTCCCTAAACTTGTGTTTATTTAGTAGTGTCTTAATTTTTACCTTGTCTTTGAAGGATAGTATTGCTAGATATACAATTTTTGGCTGACAAAGTTTTTTCTTCTTTTTATACTTTAAAAATATCATGCCACTACTTCTGGCCTCCATAGGTTATTTATTTTTTTCTCTGAGGGGCCCATGAGATGGCTCACTTTCTTTTGCTGCTTTCACTATTTTCTAATCTCTTTGTCTTATGACAGTTTGAGTAGACTGTCATGTTCTGAGTCTGGATTTTTCCCATTAGGATTCATTGAGCTTCTGGAATTTATATGTCCTTTTCCTTCTTCAACTTTGGAAGATTTTTGGCTTTGGTTATGATTTCTTCAAATAATATTTCCTTTTTTCTTTCCTCCTCCTAAGATCCTCATAATAGGACAATTTGATGGTATCCCAAAAGTCCTTTATAGTCTGTTCAACTTTCTCCATTTTTTTTCCTGCTCCTCAGACTTGATATTTTCAAAATTCTATCTTTAATTCCTTCCTTCCTTCTTCCCTCCTCTCTCTCTCCTCTCAGTTTTTTCATGGTTTTGTTTCCTTTTAGTTTTTTATATGGGGGTATTTCTTTCTATTTCTTTAAATGCTCTGTGATTTTTGTTGTTGTTGAAAATCAGACATTTAAAAAAAGCCATGATCACCATTTTATGCAGACTGTCTTTGCTGGTATAGCCCTGTATTTTGTTGGCTGGCTATGGTTTGAGTCTTAGGAAAAGCCCTGGGTGAATATGTGGTCGGCTTAGTCATTTCTTAGTATTTATCATTCCTGGGCCTATGTGTGAGTTTTCAATTCCCTTGCATACATAGCAGCTTCTGAAAGTCTAGATTTCCAAAAATTTTGTCCATCCCTATCTTCCCTGATGGACTTATATGGTCTAGCATATATGCCTTTATCTGTGCTCTGTTGCCCCATACATCTGCAAAACTGTAGTTGTATTTCAGCTTTTGTGGCTGACACCCATCACTTTCTATCCTTTTTCCTAGTCTGAGATCCAGATTAGGGTGCTTTATTATAACTGAGTTTTGAACTAGGTAAAACAGAGACCAGTTATTCAGGCAATGCCCAGGCAGGTTAGAACATTGCAAATAAAGTCTGCTTTGCTTCCTCTGGTTTAACACTAATTGGGAACCAGATTTCCACCACCCTCAGATCAAAATTGTGACATGCTAGGGAGAGGATGAGGCAAAGGAAAGTGAAAATTCCACAAAGTGAAAATGCCACAACCTACCAAAATATGTGTGGGTTTTTCTTGATTGGGCATTTGCTTGGTTACTGTAGACATTTGAGTAACTTTGAGAACTCTTACAAGTTTTAGCCATTTTCTAGTTATTGTTTTGTTGTTTATGTTTACACAAAGACCAGGGGATCTGAAGATTCCTAGTCTACCATTCTGCTGATCTGATATGGAAATCTTCCTTTAAGACTACTGTGTGCATACTCAGCCCCTCTTTTGATCCCTAACAAGGCATACCTATTTGGAGAAGAGGCCTTGAGGTGGCATACTGCAGTACTTAAAACAGAGACTTTAAATAATAGGAGCCGTACACCTATAAAATATAAATTAAAACTAGAATGTAACCCTATGCATACTCACCAGAATGGTCAAAATAAAAATATGGATAATAACAGGTGTTGAAAAGGACATGGAACAATTGAAACTCACATATAGTGCTGTTGTAAGTGTAAATCATTATAAGATCTTTTGCTAGTATATAATAAAACTACACATATGCATAGTGAAGACCAAGCACTTTTTTTAAAAATATATTTTATTGATTTTTTTACAGAGAGGAAGGGAGATAGAGAGCTAGAAACATTGATGAGAGAGAAACATCGATTAGCTGCCTCCTGCACACTTCCCACTGGGGATGTGCCTGCAACCAAAGTACCTGCCCTTGACTGGAATCAAACCTGGGACCCTCGAGTCTGCAGGCCGACTCTCTATCCACTGAGCCAAACTGGTTTCGGCAAGACCAAGCACTTTTATTCTTAGGCATATATAGGGGTGGGCAAAAGTAAGTTTATAGTTATTTGCATAGAAAATAATACAATCCTATCTAATAAAAGTAATATGTAAATTGACCATCACTCGGCTATACCCACAAACCATGCCCACTAGCCAATTGGGTGCAAGTATGCAGATCAACCCCAACCAAGATGGCTACAGCCACAGAGAGAGAAGGAGGGAGGCTTGGGTTTCCTCTGTGATGGAGGAAGCCATGCTTTCCATACACCCTGGCAGGCCCAGGCCTCCACTCCAGGCTACAAAGTTTCAATGTAGAAGATAAATAAATCCCAGATACCAGGGCCTCCACTTGGGTCAGCAGAGGGTGTGGTTGGCCTGCAAACCACCACATACCCCTTGCCCAGGCTGCCCCATGCCCCAAGGAAACCCCTACTCTGATCTGGGACACCCTTCAGGTCAACCAGGTGACCCCCACCCATGCACCAGGCTCTATCCTATCTAGTAAAAGAGTAACATGCAGATTGACCATCACTCTAACACACAAGATGGCTACCCTCATGTGGTCAAAGATCCTGCCCCCAGGTGGACACAAGATGACCAGCAGGGGATGGCAGTTAGGAGGCACCAGGCCTGCAAGAGAGGGCAGTTATGGGTGATCAAGCCAGCAGAGGAATGAAATTGGGAGGGACCAGGCCTACAAGGGTGGGTAGTTGGGGGCAATCAAGCCTGCAGGGGAGGGAAGTTAAGGGTGACCAGGCTGGCAGAGGAGAGAAATTGGTGGTGAATGGGCCTGCAGGGAAGGGCTTTTGGGAGGGGGCCCAGGCCTGCAGGAGAGAGCAGTTGGGGGTGACCAGGCCTGCAGGGGAGGGCATTTAGGGGCAAACAGGCCTTCATGGGAGCAGTTAGGCATCAATCAGGCTTGCAAGGGAGTGGTTAGGGGGTGATAAGGCTGGTCGGCAGAAGCAGTTAGGGGCAATCAGGAAGGCAGGTGGGTTAGCAGTTGGGAGCCAGCAGTTCTGGATTGTGAGAGGGATGTTTGACTGCCCTTTTAGCCCCAATCCCTAAACAGAAAGTCAGACATCCCTCGATGGGTCTCATATTGGAGAGGGTGAAGGCTGGACTGAGAAACACTCCCCATGCATGAATTTCATGCACTGGGCCTCTAGTAATTAAATCATACAATAAGTTTTGTGTACTCACAACTGTAAACCTACTTTTGCCAACCCCTGTATATATGTCCAACACAATTTCATACCTATGCTTACCAAAGATACATATTGGAATTTTTAAAGCATCACTATTTTTTTAGACAAAACAAAACAAAACAAAAAAACAGAATGTAGCCCAATGTCCACTGCACATGGAATAGATCAACAAATTGTAGAATAGTCATACAGTGCAGTGCTTTACAGCAATAAGAGTAAGGGATTTACAACATGGATGAACCTCAGAACTGTGAAAAAAGCAAGATGAAAAATGGTAAATACTATGTGATTTCATCTATGGAATTCAAGAACAAGCAAAACTAGCTGTTATTTTAGAGTCAATTATTGTGGCTATACTTAGTGGAGGAAATGACTAGCCAGAGCATTGAGAATGGGTTTTTAATTCCTGATAATGTTATTTCTTCATCAGATTTGTTGAAAAAGCATCAATCTGTATACTTTTTATCTTTTCAATTTTTAATTAATTAATTAAGCAAGTATTATTGTTGTTGTTAATCTTAATCTAAGGATACTTTTAGAGAGAGTGGAAAGGAGGGGAGAGACAAAAACAGAGAAACATCAATGTGAGAGAGACATATAAATTGATTGCCTCCAACAAGTGCCATAACTGGGGTTGGGAATTGAGCCTGCAAATGAAGTACGTGTCCTTGACTGGGAATGGACCCAGGACCCTTCAGTCCTCAGGACAATGCTTTATCCACTGAGCAAAACTGGCTAGGGCTCTTTACTTTTCTATATGTGTATTGTACTTCAATAAATGGCATTAAGGAAATAAAAAGAACAATTTAGAATTACCTAAATTTAAAACCCACTTGCTAGTTCAATGACTGGTCAGATTTCTTAATTCCTCTACAAACTACAATATCTTTATCTATATGGTGATGTGGGTGATGATGGCAAAGGAGTCATGATCACTTTGTGTTGCATTCTCACAATGTCCTATCCTATCCTATATAATAAAAGCCTAATATGCTAAATGTCCGACCATTTGACCAGTTGCTATGATGCACACTGGCCATTAGTGGGCAGATGCTCTGACTGATAGGTTAGCTTGCTGCTGGGGTCTGGTCGATCAGGAATGGGCAAGACAGGCCACACATACCCTGGAGCACGCCCATGATTCCTTCCTGGCCCCGATTGTGCAGCAGTGGGGTATCTTAGCCTGGCCTGCACCCTCTCACAATCAAGGACCCCTTAGGGGATGTGAAAGAGCAAGTTTTGGCTAGATCCCCACAGGCCTGGCCTAAGAACCCCACCAGTGCACAAATATGTGCACTGGCTCTCTGGCATCCCCTGAGGATCCCAGGTTGCAAGAGGGTGCAGGCCAGGCTGAGGGATTCCACTGGTGCAAAAATCCATGCACCAGACCTCTAGTTAGGTACATAATAGGTAATACTGTTATCTTCATTGAATAAATTATGAAGGATAACCATACAAATGTTAACTAGCCCAAGATCATCTAGATCCAGAATTCACATATATGTTCTCAAGAGTATATATTTTTTACCACCTATGTATCTCTGTTAATAGGGCTAGCACCCCCCATATCCCACAAAGATGTATTTAAAAGAGTTTAGAAAACTGTAATTCAATTAATACATTAGATCTCCGTAATTCCCATTAATGATAAAACATGACCTCTAGCTCTTCTTCCTATGCACACTTTTCACAGTTATACTTTGATTGTATCAAAATTTCTTTCACCAGTTTTAGTTTCTTGCCTTTCTGGTAATGGTTCCTTATCTTTCTGGCAATGCCCTTTCAAACTTTGAGGAGGCATAATGAAGAGTTTGAATGTTTACCTTATTTCATTAATTTTCCACAGTTATATATTATTATCTACTTTACAGTCTTTTATATTTAGGGCCTGGGATGTTTTAAATGTATGTTTTCTCTGCCTAGCCAAGGAGTTTAGACCATAATAGGTGCTCAATTCATCATTGAAATAAAAAAAAAACCTTTTATTCTTGGTGACCCATATTACTTCATATGTACTTTCTTTTTAAAAAAATATATATTTTAATTGATTTCAGAGAGGAAGGGGGAAGGAGAGATAGATAGAAACATAAATGATGGGAGAGAATCATTGAATGGCTGCCTCCTGCACTTCCCCTACTGGTAACCGAACTCACAACCTGGGCATGTGCCTTGACTGGAATCAAACCAGGAACCCTTCAGTACACAATCCGAAGCTCTATCCACTGAGACAAACTATGTAGGGCTACATGTATTTTCTTTATTAAAGATGTTCGATAATGCTATTTTTAAATATATATATTTGTATTTATTTCAGAGAGGGAGAGGGATAGAGAGAAGCAAACATCAGTCATGAGAGGATCATTGATTGGCTGCATCCTGCACACCCCACATTGGGGATAGATTGAGCCCACAACCCAGGTATGTCCTCTGACCTGGAATCATACTGTGACCTCCTGGTTCATAGGTCCACACTTAACCACTGAGCAATGTTGGCTGGACCGGTAATGTTATTAAAATGAAAGACTTGATAGTGATTGGGAGAAATGTGGTAGGTTCTTTGAAGCAGGCATTATTTTGTACTCCAAATGATACTGTTTTGGTAACAACTTAGTTGTTCTATAAGCATAGCACCAACTAAGCTAACCACCAAAACTTTTCAATGCAGTCTTTTTCTGGGGAGTTATCTCAAATTTTATCATCACACTGTAAGGTATTAATCCCACATCCTAGGCACCTGCGCTAGCAATATCCTGTTCAGCTAAGCTACTGGCATCCTGTTATGCAGGGTGCAGTTGGGTTTCATGGTCAGAGCAGTCATAAGCAAGTACAGTTAAAATTTTTCCACTCTCTAACAGTACGCACAGACATGCAGACACCAGCAAACACATATGCATTTTGCACGTGCTTGCTTTTGCTGTGTCATCAAAAATGATAGAAACTAAAATGATACTGTTTTGGTAACCACAAACCAATAGAAAACTAAGATTTGTTTTATATAAATTAGGTTTACAGCCACATTTTTGGAAACACATTTGTTCCATAAAACAAAGAGCCCTACTTATAACCATCACTTGCTTTAAATAATGTGAATATTGTTTCTTTTGTGTTCAATGAACTTTCCCATTACTTACTTGCCAGTCAATGTAGACATTAGCAATTTTGGATCATGGATCCAAATCTGGTCTCATTCCTATACTGTGATGTCCTTGGCCAAAAATCATGTCACAGGGCAATCCATTGCATTAATTGCCAGCAAGATAACCACAGAGCCATTCCAACCTTTGCTATTGATAAATTTCCTCTTTGTAAGTTTTGGCAGGCTGGCTGGGAGCCATCTGTAGTGTATTTTTTGGCTACCATCAAGTTTTACATCTGCCAGTATTTAACACTGCCCTGGTATGAACTCATAAGCTAAATAACTCTCTCAAATATATAATTATATAATAGGGGCAAAAGGCAAAAATGATCCACATTTTTAAATTAAATCAAGAGAGCAAATAAGCAGAGGAAATAGAAAAATCCCAAAGTATGCGAATAAAGAAGTTTCATTTGAGATTTAGTAGTATTCAATAATAACGAGGGTTGTGAGAAAATATTTTTTGGCCTTTGAACTAAGCCACCTGAAAGTTTAGATTGATGACACAGCAAAAGCAAGCACATGCAAAATGCATATGTGTTTGCTGGTGTCTGCATGTCTGTGCGTACTGTTAGAGAGTGGAAAAATTTTAACTGTACTTGCGTATGACTGCTCTGACCATGAAACCCAACTGCACCCTGCATAACAGGATGCCAGTAGCTTAACTGAACAGGATATTGCTAGCGCAGGTGCCTAGGATGTGGGATTAATACCTTACAGTGTGACGATTTAGCTGGGAAAACTGCTTTGTTTGAGGTTGCCATTGTTCCACTTAGCCTGCCAACAAAGATGTGGTTTTAGTGCTTAAAAGCTACCTTGCACCTGAGGTTGGGGCTGCTCTCTGGACTCCCTGTGTGGCAAGAGGCAGAGCAGTCTTGGGCCGCTCATAAAGGCTCCCTAAATGTCAATTGGTGTGGACTTCAGTGGTCGTTCTGTTATGTTCGTTCCATAACATTTGAAGACCCCAGCCTTTGACTGGTCCTCTGACTGGAGCCCACTGGGGTCCCCGGACTCTCTGACCCAGGGGATGATTGCTGAGAGATGTTCCTCAGCCCCAGGACTGGTAGAGGTCTGAGACCCTGCCTGCTAAATTTCCTGATTGACTCAGATCAGAGCCATCTGGATCTGGTTCTTACCAGTAACAAACTGATTTCTGGTTTTCTAGGCACCCATCTGGAAGGCTGGATGTGGCACAACTTCTGAGACCAGATCCCGGTGCACGATGGTGCCCAGTGATCCTCAGTTTTGTCTGTATCGGAATTGTCTGTTGTTTGTTTTTGTGGTCATATATTGCCACTGTTAAGATGTGTCAGTCTGCTTCTTGCACCATCTGCAGCCCGCTGTGATGTTTTTTGAAAAAATTTCAGGACTTCAAATGCAGAGCAGACTAATACGGCATCCCTGTCAATGCTTTTGATTTACAGAAATTTTGTGAGTGGGAATGGCCCACCTTCCCACAGACGGAGTGGCCTCCAGAGGGGTCAATAGACCTAGGATTGGCCTATCAGGTCCAACATGTGATTTTTAGCAAGCCCAGACATCTGGGTCAAATGCATTACATCCAAATTTGGATAGATGTTCTGGTTGACAACCCTAATGGCTCTGGGATTGCCAAAAGCCCCCTGAAAAGACAAAGAAATTGGGACAGAGACAGACTATTGTCCTCACTAAGCCTCCCAGAGGGACTGAGAAACAGCCTCCCATTCTTCTACCACCCCCAGAGGACCCCCTTTTGACAGAACCTCCCCTGTACCTATCTGACCTGATTGCGAGTCCCTCTGTAAACCCACTGAGTCCACCCCACACCCGCAGTGGAGCTGAATATAGACCCCATCCTTCAGACCCCTCTCCTGACTCCTCAGGGGTCCCAATGTTGCCCTTACACCAGATGGAAGACAACAGGCCACTCATGGTTTATGTCCCTTTCTCGACCAGTGACTTATATAACTGGAAGAATCAGAATCCCTCATTCTCTCAGAATCTCCAGGGACTCATCTATTTTTTTGGAGTCTCTCTTTTTTTACTCACTAGCCCACCTGGGATTGCTGTCAGCAGCTCCTCCAGACACTTTTCACTTCGGAAGAGAGAGAGCTTGAGAGGGCAGAGGGGAGAAAACTGTTTCTCAGACCGGACCCGATGGCCAGGCTGTTTCAGACTCTGCGCGGCTGGAGGCTGGTTTTTTTTTTCTTTCCCGACCCCCATGGGGCCCCAACAGCGACTGAGGTAAGGATGCTCTCGATCGGTACCACCAGAATCTGCTGAGGGGAATCCGAGCAGCCACGCAGAAGCCCATCAATCTAAGGTAACTGAAATTGTACAGGGACCGAATGAATCCCCGGCCGCTTTTCTAGAGTGCTTGTGTGAAACTTACAGGCTCTACACCTCCATAGACCCAGAGGCGCTAGAAATTAGGCGAGCAGTTAACATTGCTTTCGTGTTTCAGTCGGCCCCAGACATAAGGAAAATTATAGAAGTTAGAAGTCTTTGAAGGAAAAGTGCTGTCAGAATTGGTAGAGGTAGTGCATAGGAATACAACAATAGAGAAGACCTGGGAAGTGCACAGACCCAAAACATGGCAAAGATTCTGTTGATTGCCATGCAAGAGGAGAAAAAGGGAAATCTGACAAGAAGAAGAGGGAAGCAGGGATCTTGGTGCCTTGTCATTCTCTGTGGAACACCCCTTTGCTCTCTATACAAAAACCTGGGATGGCCAGTACAGGATTTAAGAGAAGTCAACAAGAGGGAAAAACTATATACTCAACAGTACCCAACCCTTATACCCTCCTGAGCCTGTTACCGCCAAGTCATCAAATACATACAGTCCTAGATTTAAAGGATACCTTTTTCTCCTTGCCACTGACCCCGCCCAGCCAGCCCATTTTTTGCTTTTGAATGGACGGACCGAAGAAGGGGAATCTGGACAGCTGATCTGGACACGGTTGCCCCAGGGATTCAAAATCTCTCTTACTCTGTTTGATTGGGCTCTCAGCCAGGACTTAGGCATGTTCCGGAAAGAACATCCAGAGGTCACCCTACTCCAGTATGTAGATGACCTCCTCCTTGCCGCTGCAACCCAGAATGAGTGCCAGGAGGCCACTGAGACCCTGTTGAGGACTCGACAAATTGGGATACTGGGTGTCCGCTAAGAAGGCCCAACTTTGCACCCCGAAAGCCACTTATCTGGGGTATGAACTCAGCAAAGAAAAGAGAACTTTATCTGCTAGCCAAATACAAGCTATTTTGAAAATCCTCGTTCTCAAAACAAAGAAGCAGGTGCAGAAATTCCTAAGGGCAGTAGGGTATTGCCGCCTTTGGATATTAGGTTTTGCAGAGATAGGGAAACCCCTATACACCTGTACCAGAGGAAAGACTGAAGAACTAAACTGTACTAAAAATGAAACTAAGGCTTATCAGGACCTTAAATAAGCCTTAGTCAGTGCACCAGCATTGACGCTGCGAGATCTCACTAAGCCATTCCAATTGTATGTGGCAGAGGCTCAGGGAATTGTAAAGGGAGTGCCAACCCAGCTTTTAGAGCCATGGAAAAGACCTATAGCATATTTATCCAAAAGACTGGACCCCTTGGCTGCAAGGTGGCTGGGCTGTCTAAAGACGGTAGCGGCCACAGCCATACTGGTCAAGGAAGCCTCAAAGCTCAGCCTTGGGCAGGACTTGCAGGTGGTGGCCCCCATGCCATGAAAACCCTTCTGCAAAGCCCACCTGAGCATTGGCTTTCAAATGCCCATATCACCCAATACCTAGTATACCTGCTTAATCCACCGCGAGTTAGTTTTAAGACAGCAGCTCTATTACCCTGCAACTTTATTACCTGATGATGATCCTGAACAGCCCCTCCATGACTGCACTGAAACCCTGTCCTTACTAAAGAATCTTCAGAGTACCTGACTGACCAACCCCTCTGAGACCCCTGATGAGACCCTGTATATGGATGGGAGCAGCTGTATGGTCAGAGGGATCAAGTACTTGGGAGTAGCGGTCATGATATCCAACAAGGTAATCTGGGCACAGGCATTGGGGCACGGGACATCGACTCATAAGGCAGGGTTAATAGCTCGTACCCAAGCATTGTGGTGGGCAAAGGGAAGAATAGTAAATATATATACTGACAGCCGGTATGATTTTGCTATGGTTCATATCCATGGGGCCCTATATCAAGAAAATGGACTCCTTACATCTGGGGGAAAAGAAATCAGGAATGTCCCAACAGTTATACATTGCAAAGGACACCAATCAGCTGACACTCCGGAGGTAGTGTCAATTGTCCTGAAGGACAATGAGGAGGAGTCAGAATGGTACCTGGTGGCCCCTGAAGGTACCTGGTTTGAATACACAACAAGGAAATGCATTTGCAGATAAAACAGCAAAAGAGGCAGCCCAAAAATCCAGTGGGGCCTTTACATATTCTGCCAGCTCTCCCAGCACATATTTTTTAATAGGCCCCAGTCTATAATAACGAACTGGGAAAGAGACTCCAGGCTAAGGAGATATCTGGAGGATGGAGAGAATTACCTGACATAAGACTGTTCATTCGGGAGGCCCTCGGAAGGGAACTCATTTCTTAGGTCCATCAGACCTTGGGAAAACCAAGCTGGTGGAATTGCTTAAAGGAGACTATTACCTCCCTAAGCTTTTCCAAGGTCTCGAAGGACATGGTAAGGAGATATCACAACTGTACATAGGTAAACCCTGGAAAACTCTTCCCCTTGGCTCAAGGAACCAGACTCAAGAGGAAGAAGTCCCGAAGAACATTACAGAAGTAGACTTTACAGAATTCCCCCCAGGGCAGAGAGGATATAGCTACCTGTTGGTTTTTATTGACATGTTCTCCAGCTGGCCAGAAGCTTACCCTACCAAGTTTGAAGCAGCACAGAAGGTAGTTAAGAAATTAATCTCAGAAATTATCCCCAGGTTTGGCCTGCCTGGTGCAATGGGGTCTGATAATGGCCCATATTACTCAAATATTGGCAAAAATGTTAGGCATCAATTGGAAATTACACTGTATCTATAGAACTCAGAGCTCTGGACAGGTAGAGAGGATGAATCAAATCTTAAAGGAAACCTTAATAAAACTAAAGCTGGAGATTGGTGAATACTGAGGATTTGATTTATCAGGGTTCCCGTATGCAGAATCTTGTTCTTCTATCATGAGCTTTAACAAGGACAATGAGGAGGAGTCAGAATGGTACCTGGTGGCCCCTGAAGGTACCTGGTTTGAATACACAACAGGAATTAACTTCTTGAGTTTCTCCCCTGGCATTGATGAACCCCGGAGAGCCTTCCTTATGCATCCTAGCTCATATCCTGCCCCATGTATATTACTATTCCGGGGAGGGAGGGCATGAGAACGTAGGTCTAGACCCTGGGGGAGCTAGTAGAGCCCTGGGGATTGTTTCCCTGCTTGTGGGTCTGGGAATTCCTGGATCAGCTGTGGTAGGCATTGCAGCACTAGTCACTAGGGACAAAACTTTAAAGAGCTCAGCAGCCAAGTAGGTGAACAGGATATTGCTAGCCCGAGTGCCTAGGATGTGGGATTAGTACCTTACAGTGTGACGATTTAGCTGAGAAAACTGCTTTGTTTGAGTTTGCCATTGTTCCACTTAGCCTGCCAACAAGGATGTGGTTTTAGTGCTTAAAAGCTACCCTGCACTTGAGGTCGGGGCTGCTCTCTGGACTCTCTGCATGGAGGAAGGCTGAGCAGTTATCGGGCAGCTAATAAAGGCCCCCTAAATTTCTATTGCCTTGGACTCCAGTGGTCATTCTGTCGTGTCCACTCCATTAACAGTATGTGCTCCTGCAAAAGCAGCTGTGTGAGCATCCTGCCTATGAATGTGGCTTGTTTTCTTCTGGTTAGGGGTATAGTTCTAGGGAAGAGAAAACAAAACAAAACAAAACAAAACAAAAACACAGGTGGTACAATTGAGTAGCAGTGGCAGCTATGGCTTATACAAACTTACTAAATACTATGGTTTTAGAGCAGTACTTTTCAAACTGTAAGTTGAGAACTGTTAGTGGGTTATAAAATCAGTTTAGTAAGTTACAACTATCATATTTAAAATAGAACAGAAAACATCAGTATGCATCATGTGTAGTTATAGCATTAATTTATAAAAACTAGTTTCATGTGCACACACACTCATGCATACACACATGTATATGTACCAGGTCACAATGTAAAATATATGTTTTAAGATTTAAAAAAAAGTTTGAGGTCTTCTGATTTAGAACACATTAAGTACCTTTGTCCACCTGTTTATAGTCTTGTCAAAATGATAATGTGATTTCTCCTGATTTGGAAGAGTCAAAAATAGTAGTATTAACAAGCTAAAATGAATTGTAAATTCCCTTTTGGTGATGCAGATAAATACCAAGACAATCTAAATATTTCTCTAAATTATTGTAACTTAATTTACACATAAGAGTTACATATCAAATAATATGAAGTTTCAAATAATCTTTCTAGGAAAACTCTAAGAAGAAACTGGCTAAATTTGAATCTCTGGGAGTACTTCAGAATCCCTGGAATTTTCCAGCTTTAGGAGCCCGCCTGAACCAAAGAGAGCTTTCCCTTTCTCCCCAACACACACACACACACACACACACACACACACACACACACACGCACGCACACGCACACATGCACACACATACACATTAGTGGATGCAGTTATCCTGAAGATGCCCATCCAAACCTACAATTCCAGGAGGGTTTTGGGGCCCTCCTTGGGATCTTATGGTTATTCACCTGAGGCCTCTTCAACATGACGTTGCCTTACTGTAACGACTCATAACATGTTTCAAGCTATTTTGGTCTTCACTTATTTTCATTTTAATGAGAAAATTGAGTAGGCTATTTGATGATTCATTCATTTTCAACATCCATGGCCTGAAACCAATCAGGTTTTTCTCATCTTCAGAGTTTGTGCTAGTGTCCATCTATCTAAAAGACTGTCTTTTCTAACCCTTCATTTTTGTATATATTCCCTGGCTTATAGACACAGTTTCTAAACCCACCACTGGTTTCAACTGAATTGATAAAAATGCTGTGATTCTATCTACATGATATCAAATTAGAATCATGAGTAAAATTTTCATTTTTTTCCATCTAAGGCTTGCTGTTTTATGGAAATAGTCTGAGGTATTTAAGTAGAGTTATATTGTCTGGTTTAACAAAATTAAAATGACATTTTGAATGGCAAAACCATTTTTTTTGCTAGCCTTGTTTATTCAGAGCATCAGAGGGAGTGTGGCTCTGTCAATATGCAAAAAAATAAATGTATGGAAATAACTGTTCATTCATTTTATATTGCCTTAATGATTAATGAAGATCACCACTTGATTGATCCAATTGTGGTGATCAGAATTAATCAGAATTAATGGCTGAAATTAATGGATTGACAGTGCTATGATAAGAGTTTGTTGCTACCTAAAGCTTCTCATAATCATTCAAAGAACACTTTGTTTATTGTTTGTTTTGCTTTATTATTATTTGTTGCCCATTTTACTGTTCAGAGTGGACATGCATTTTATAAATTACAATAAGCCCATCAGTGTGGTACATATAATGTAAAAGTTTCTGGTTGCATTTGTAATGACAATCCATTTCCCTCATTAATTACATTAATTGTAGCATACATATCTTTGTAATTTGCACAGGATTGTTCTCAATTAGATTCATGTTGTATTTCAACAAAGCATTTTTGCGACTGTCATAAATGTCTAGAACACTATGTTGTGGAGATAGTGGCAACAGAAGATTGATCTGTAGTGTAGGGATTCATTGGGAAATCATGTCTTGTTATCGATTACTAAAAGAGTCATTAATTTATGGAAGCTGGTTGGAGATTTTGGCAAGTTTAGAACTTATTTTAAAATCATTCTCAATCCTAGCTACAGTTTTTCTCAGAGAAAAGGAATCAGAATGGGAAGGAGGAGGGAAGGAGGGGTAGGGCAAAGGAGATGAGGACCGTGACAAATGAAAGAGAGAATATAAATGAAAAATAATAATTGTAAAATGTTTCTGTGTTGCATTTTGTTAAACACAGTAAGGTGAAGGGCATGTGTGTATATCAAGATCAGTAGCAACCTATTACTGGTCCATAATCAGATTGAGTTAATTGGTTTCTGAAAGTAATATTTATTCTCTCATTAATGTAACTGATAGAAAATACCTAGCTATTAAGTCTAAAAGCAGATGACTCACCATAAGATTCAAATAGCAGGTGAAAAAAAGCCCAGAGTAAATTCATTTCTTGCCTTCAAAATGGAAATACTCTCAAGGTAGAGTCCTGTTTTCTTTTTTTTATTAATTTTTATACATATCTTCCCATTGCCTCCCCTCCCTCCCAGGCATACCCCACCCCCCAGTGTCTATGTTCATTGGTTATGATTATATGCATAGATACAAGTCCTTTGATTGATCTCTTATGTACCTCACCTAACTTTAATCTTCCTGCTGTAATTTCACAGTCTGTTTGAAGCTTTACTGTCTCTGTATCTATCCTTTTGTTCATCAGTTTATAATGTTCTTTATTATCCCCCAATGAGTGCGATCATGTGATGATTCTCCTTCATTGACTGGCTTATTTCGCTAAGCATAAGGCTCTCCAGTTCCAACCAGGTTGCTGCAAATGGTAAGAATTCCTTCTTTTTAATGGCAGCATAGAATTCCATTGTGTAGATGTACTACAGTTTTCTGATCCACTAATCTGCTGACGGGCACCTAGGCTGTTTCCAAATTGTGGCTATTGTAAATTGTGCTGCTATGAACATAGGGGTGCATAAATCCTTTCTGATTGGTGTTTGTAATTTCTTAGGATAAATTCCTAAGAGTGGTATTACAGGGTCAAATGGGAGATCCATTTTTAGTTTTTTGAGGAAACTCCATACTGTTCTCCACAGTGGCTGCACCAGTCTGCATTCCCACCAACAGTTCACAAGGGTTCCTTTTTCTCCAGATCCTTGCCAACACTTGTCGTTTGTTGATTTGTTGATGATTAACATTCTGACAGGTGAAAGAGGGTATTGCATTGTCGTTTTGATTTGCTTCTCTCAGATGATTAATGACTTTGAACATCTTTTCATGTGTCTCTTGGCCTTCCTTCTGTCGTCTTTTGAAAAAGGTTCTATTTAGGTCCGTTGCCCATTTTTTTATTGGATCCTTCATCTTCCTTTTATTAAGTTGTATAAGTTGGTTGTAGATTTTGGAGATTAAACCTTTATCAGTGATAGCATTTGCAAATATGTTCTCCCATGCATTGATCTTTCTTGTTGTTTTGTTGATGGTTTCTTTTGCTGTGCAAAAGCTTTTTATTTTGATGTAGTCCCATTTGTTTATTTTTTCTTTAGCTTCCATTGCCTTTGCAGCAGTATCAGTGAAGAAGTTCTTTTGGCATATAACTGAGATTGTGCTGCCTGTGGTTTCCCCTAGTATTTTTATGGTTTCCCTTCTAATGTTTAAGTCATGTATCCATTTTGAGTTTATTTTTGTATTTGGTGTAAGTTGGTGGTCCAGTTTCAATTTTTTGCATGTATCTGTCCAATTTTCCCAACACCATTTATTGAAGAGGCTATCTTGGTTCCATTGAATGTTCATGCCTCCTTTGTCAAATATTAATTGAGCATAGTGGTTTGGGTGGATATTTGGGTTCTCTATTCTATTCCATTGATCTATATGTCTGTTATTGTGCCAGTACCAGGCTGTTTTGAGAACAGTTGCATTGTAGTATAGCTTGAAGTCTGGTATTGAGATCCCACCTACTTTATTCTTTTTTCTCAGAATTGCTGTAGCTATCCGTGGTCTTTTTTTGTTCCAGATGAATCTATGAAGAATTCTTTGTAGGTCTGTGAAATATGTCCTTGGTATTTTAATGGGTAGTGCGTTGCATCTGTAGATTGCTTTGGGTAGTATGGACATTTTAATGATGTTGATTCTCCCAATCCATGAGCATGGTATGCTCTTCCATCTGTTAACATTTTCCTCTATCCCTTTTTTCAGTGTCCTGTAGTTTTCTGCATAAAGGTCTTTTACCTCTTTAGTTAGGTTTATTCCTAGGTATCTTAATTTTCTTGGTGCGATGGGAAATGGGATTGCTTTTTTAGTTTCTCTTTCTATAATTTCATTGTTAGTGTATAGAAATGCCACAGACTTCTTAGCATTAATTTTGTATCCTGCTACATTGCCGAATTCATTAATTAAGTCAATTAGTTTTGGAATGGAATCCTTTGGGTTTTTTATGTACAATATCATGTCATCTGCAAATAAGAAGAGCTTTACTTCTTCTTTTCCAATTTGGATGCCTTTTATTTCTTCTTCTTGTCTAATTGCAATGGCTAATACTTCCAGTACTATGTCGAACAGGAGAGGTGAGAGTGGGCATCCCTGTCTTGTTCCTGTTCGTAGGGGAAATGGTTTTAGTTTTTGCCCATTGAGTATGATGTTAGCTGTGGGTTTATAATATATGGCTTTTATGATGTTGAGGTATGATCCTTCTATTCACACTTTGCTGAGAGTTTTTATCAAGAAAGGATGTTGGATTTTGTCAAATGCTTTTTCTGCATCAATTGATATGACTATGTGATTTTTATCTCTCAATTTGTTTATGTGATGTATCACATTTATTGATTTGCGGATATTGAACCATCCCTGCATTCCTGGGATGAATCCTGCTTGGTCATGGTGTATGATCTTTCTGATGTACTGCTGGATCCGGTTTGCTAGAATTTTGTTGAGGATTTTGGCATCTATGTTCATGAGAGATATTGGCCTATAATTCTCTTTCATTGTGTTGTCTTTATCTGGTTTTGGTATTAGGGTGATGCTGCCTTCATAGAAGGTGTTCGGTAGTATTCCTTCTTCTTGAATGTTTTTGAATAGTCTAAGGAGGATAGGTTTTAATTCTTCCTTGAATGTTTGGTAAACTCTCCTGTGTAGCCATCTGGACCCGGGCTTTTATTTGCTGGAAGCTTTTTGATTACTTCTTCAATTTCTTCCATAGTTATTGGACTATTGAGATGTTTGGCTTCCTCCTCATTGAGTTTTGGGAGGTTATATTTTTCTAGGAAAATGTCCATTTCTTGCAGGTTGTCCAATTTGTTGGAATAGAGTTGTTCATAGTATTTTTTAACAATCCTTTGTATTTCCACAGGGTCTGTTGTTATTTCTCCTCTTTCATTTCAGATTTTGTTTATTTTGGTCTTCTCTCTTTGCTTCTTGGTGAGCCTGGCTAGGGGTCCATCAATCTTGTTTATCCTTTCAAAGAACCAGCTCTTTGTTTTGTTGATCTTTTGAATTGTTTCTTTGGTCTCCAAGTTGTTTATCTCCGCTCTGATCTTCACTATTTCCTTCCTTTTGAGTACACTGGGCTTTTCTTGTTGCTCACGTTCTAGCTCTTTGAGTTGTAGGTTTAGGTGATTTATTACCATTATTTCCTGTTTTTTGCAGTAGGCTTGTAGGGCTATGAACTTCCCTCTCAAGACTGCTTTCACTGTGTCCCATAAATTTTGTATTGTTGTGTTGTCATTGTCATTTGTTGCCATGATGTTTTTTATTTCTTCCTTGATCTCTCTGGTTACCCAGTCGTTGTTTAAAAGCATGCTGTTTAGTTTCCATATGTTTGATTTCTTTCTATTGTTTTTATTATAGTTGATTTCCAGTTTTATGCCACTGTGGTCTGAGAAAATGCTTGATATGATTTCTATCTTCTTGAATTTGAAGAGACTTTTCTTATGACCCAACATATGACCTATCTTTGAAAATGACCCATGTGCACTGGAGAAGAATGTATATTCTGTGGCTTTGGGGTGAAATGTTCTGAAGATGTCAATTAATTCCATCTGGTCTAGTGAGTCATTTAGGATTGATGTTTATTTGCTGATTTTTTGTTTAGAGTATTTGTCCAATGGTGACAGTGGGGTATTAAAGTCTCCTACTATGATTGTATTGCTGTCAATCTCTCCCTTAATATCCTCCAAGAGGTTTTTTTATGTATTTAGGTGCTCCTATATTGGGTGCATATATGTTTGCCAGAGTTATTTCTTCTTGTTGGATTGTTCCCTTTAGTATTATGAAGTGGCCTTCTTTATCTCTTGTTATGTCCTTCACTTTGAGATCTAATTTGTCAGATATAAGTATTGCAACCCTAGCTTTTTTTTCATTTCCATTTGCCTGAAGTACCATGTTCCATCCCTTCACCCTCAATCTGTGTGCGTCTCTTTTCCTAAGGTGGGTTTCTTGCAGATAGCAGATATATGGATCATGTTTTCTTATCCAATCGGTTACCCTATGTCTTTTGATTGGAGCATTTAATCCATTTACATTTAAAGTTATTATTGATAAGTACTTATCTGTTGCCATTTTTAGTCCTTACCCCCGAGTTCCTTCTTCGCTTCCTCTTTCTTTTTATTACAGCAGACCTTTTAACATTTCTTGCATTGGTGGTTTGGTGGTAATATATTCCCATAGTCCTTTTTTGTCTGTGAAGCTTTTGATTTCACCTTCAATTTTGATTGAGAGTCTTGCAGGGTACAGTATTCTTGGATTCCGACCCTTCCTTTGCATGACTTTGTATATTTCATTCCATTCTCTTCTGGCCTGACGAGTTTCTGTTGAGAAGTCAGTAGCTAGTCTTATGGGGGTTCCTTTGTAGGTAACTTTCTGTTTCTCTCTGGCTGCTTTTAAGATTCTTACTTTGTCGTCGGTGTTTGCCAATTTAATTATAATGTGCCTCAGTGTCAGTTTGTTGGGGTTCATTTTGCTTGGGACTCTGTGAGCTTCTTGGATTTGTGTGGGTTTTTTCTTTTCTATATTGGGGAAATTTTCTGTCATTATTTCTTCAAATACGTTCTCTAATCCTTGTTCAGTTTCCACTCTTTCTGGAACCCCAATTATGCGGATGTTATTTTGTTTCATGTTATCCCAAAGTTCCCTTAGACTCTCTTCTTGCTCTTTAACTT
Organism: Lasiurus cinereus; assembly: GCA_011751065.1. NCBI lineage: Eukaryota > Metazoa > Chordata > Mammalia > Chiroptera > Vespertilionidae > Lasiurus > Lasiurus cinereus. The sequence goes on from JAAGEH010000037.1 coordinate 7,961,595, forward strand.
TTTTTTCTAGAAGCTGCTGTACTTGGGTATTTTTTCCTACCGTGTCTTCTAGCTCACTGATGCGGTCCTCTGCTTCTTCTAGTCTACTTTTGATGCTTTCTATTGAGTTCTTTACAGCAGTGATGTCATTATTCATTTCTTCTTGTTTATTCTTTCACCTTCTCTAGTTTCTTCTGCATTTCTTCTTGTTTATTCTGCACCTCCTCTAGTTTCTTCTGCATTTCTTCTTCATGCTTCTTCACCTCCTCTAGGTTCTTATTTGTTACCTCTTGGCTCTTACTCATATTGTCAAATTTGTCTTCCATTCTTTTCAACCACATTATGATAATTTCTCTGAACTCTTTCTCTGGTAGGCTTATTTGTGGTTCTATTTTGTTTACTTCCTTTTCTGGTGAAACCTGCCTTTCTGTCTTTTGTGGGCTGTTTCTTTTTCTGACCATGGTCTTTCTTCTCTGGGTGTCTGGTTATGTAGTGCTCTCTCCTACGTTGACTGAAAGGCACAAACTACAACACGACCAGGTACAGCACACAAGGCACTGAGTAGAAATGTATTCAAGATGTTAATAATCACAAATAAGGTGACCACCAATGAAGGACAAATTAGGGGTAAATAGAGAAAGAAGAAGAGGAAAATGAGGAAGAAAGAAAAGAAAGAAGTGCCAAAATCAAATTGGGAGAGTGAGAAAAAAAAAGATAAATAAATGAACAATAAAGTAAAATAAAATAAGAAAATAAAAAGGAGATAAAGGAGAATGAAACAGGAAGAGAAAAAAGTCAGAGAGAAAAGAAAGTTTATAAGAGAGAAAAGAGGAACAAAATATAGATGTCAGGAGAGAAGTTCAATAGAGCAGTCACTAATCCCAATAAAGGCCAGCAACCAGTACCTAGAGATTGATGCAAATTGCAAATAGCAACTGGTATTGAGGGAGATGTGGGAAAAGAGAGGTAGAAAACAAAGCAAGCAAAAAGCAAAATAAAACAAGTAGAATAAACTAAAACAACCTCTGAAAAAAATTTCAAAAAATCGATATAATCACTTTTCAGGCAAATAGCAACAAAAGGACATAGAGAAAAAACAACTTTTTGGCTAGTGAAGACAAGAGGGGAGAGGTTTGTGTGGACTTGTAGTAGGGGATTTGAAATTAGATATATAAATGGGGTGAAATTTTAACCAGGTAAAGAGAAAAATAGGGAGAATCTAAAGTTGGAAAAGGGAAAGAGAAACAAGACAGCAAAATGGGGAAAGTTAGGAGGAAAGTGTTGGCATAAAGGTGGAGTTGAGTTGGAGTAAAATTATGCTAAAGGGAAGATGAAAATAGAATGTAGAACTCTAATCCCGAAATAAAATAAAGAGAAAACAAATGACACTTTTTTTTTCCAAAAATGGTAAAGTACTAGTAGTAATTAATAATACTAGTTTAAAACAAAAATGTAGTAATTATAAAGGTAAAATCAATTGAGGCAGAAAGAAAAAAAATATTCTTTTAATTAAAATATGTGAAAATGAAAAATAAAGAATTAAAAATTAAGAAAAAGAAAAAAGAAAAAAGGAAAAAAAAAAGAAGAAGAAGAAAAATAGAATGGTCCTTCACTTCCACTATTATTCTGCTTGGCACTCCTGTTTCCCAGTAGGGGAGGTATTGCAGTTCCCTGTGTTCCCCTCTTGGTGTTTTAATCTCTTTATTCTCTTGTGGTTATGCGAGAGTCAATTTGTGTGTCATCCATTGGGTGGCAGTGTTTCGGAATTGATCTCTGAGACAAAGCACAGGACCTCTCTAGGCTGTGCTCAGATCCTGCTACTCTGTGGTTCCCAAAACCAGTTTGTGGGGGTTTTGCAGCCTGGACACTGCAATAACTCCCAGGTTGTCCCTCTGCCCCAGAGAAAAAAAAAAAAAAGAGTCGTTTTCTGGAGCTCTCCTCTGTCAACAGCTCAGAGGGTTTGCCTTCACACTCAGGGATCACGCCCTGACCACCTCCTCGGACCTCTCCAGAGGCAGCTTTCCCGCAGCCCGGCTCCCACAGTGTTCGCATCTCTGCCCTGTGGGGGAAGGAGACTGCACCCTGGCCCAGGCGAAATCTGACCTTTCCGCGCGCACGCGCGTGCAGTGTGGATCTCTGAATCCTCAGTCTGCGTGTCTGTGCTGCCTGGGAAGCTGCGCTCTGGGTCCTGGCTGCTCTGTGGGTGCCTCCGTCAGCCGCAGCTTTCAGACCTCGGCAGACATCCACCTCCCCCTTAAGTCAGGCGCAATCTGACCTTTCCGTGTGTTCTGTGGATCTCTGATTCCGCCAAGTGTCTGTGCTGATTGGAGAGCGGAGTTCTGGGTCCCCGGGTTCCTGGCTGCTCCATGGGTGCCCAGCTGAAGGCTTCAGAGCGCCGCAGACATCCACCTCCCACTGCAAGATGGCTCGGGCTCCGCGTTCGCGCTGGTGGCTCCGGCCCACAAAAACCCTGTGGCAGTGGGGCTGCCTGGCCAGGAGAGCCCCTTCCAGCAGTTCTCCGCCTTCCCCTGGAGGACAACTGACTCCTAGCTTGCCAACAAACACTCCCAATGCAACTCTCAGCCGCTCTCTCTCCCTCTGCCCAGCGACAAAGCTCCAGACGCGTCCGTCTACTCCGCCGCCATTTTCTCCTCCTAGAGTCCTGTTTTCAGACACTAATTAAAATGGTATACAAAAGAATCTAAAACTCATTTGTAAAAGGAAGGAAAGCCTCACACCTTGAAATCTCATCATTTGACATTTAGTTTATGATACAGTGATTTTGGTCGTGTATACATGCAATAGATGATTTATTTAACTCTAGGTTTCAAACATATGTTTTATTTACCTTATCTTCACTTAGGGATTTGGAGTACCTGTGACTAATTACGTAAGTTGACAGATTAGATTTAAGTAACCCTCTCTTCTTCTGTTTTAAACCTCCTCAATTTTAAATTCTGAAAATATGTTTGGAATAGTATAGATTATATGACAGTTTCTGAGCTTTTACCTGCGGGTGGAAGTTTGGAACACCGGCAATGCAGCATGGCTGATAAAAAGAGAAACCTAGTATTATTGTTGCTAGATTTTTATTTCTATGGTAACCATGATGTCACTGGTGTCACCAATGCTTAAAGCTTCCATCTCTAGAAACTGGGGCTGATTTGGTAGGACAGAAATGTTCAATAAAAAAAAAATGCTAATTAATAGAATATAATTACCAGATGCAATGATATAGATGTTTGTGAATTTAAAAGGCTGAATCATGGCTGGAATCAAAGGAAAATGAAGCATATGGTTTATTTTATTAAGAGGAAAGATATCTTTTTTTAAAATTAATTTTATTGAATTTTTTACAGTGAGGAAGGGAGAAGGATAGAAAGTTAAAAACATTGATGGGAGATAAACATTAATCAGCTGCCTCCTACACACCTCCTATTGGGGATGTGCCTGCAACCAAGGTACATGCCCTTAACCAGAATCAAACCTGGGACCCTTCAGTCCACAGGCCGATGCTCTATCCACTGAGACAAACCAGTTAGGGCAAGGCATGTTTTTTAAATATATAAGGATAATAACTTGGTGCACAGTAGATGAAAAATATGGTAGAAAAGAAAGCTAGGTATATGCTATAGTCTTTATTATTTATAACTAGAGAACATTAACTGGATGCTAGAGAACCAAGATGGCGGCATAAGGTATACATTTATATGTGCTGTGTCTCGTAACCACACCTAAACTACAACTAAAAGACAAAACGACTATACCCAAAACCATGGGAAAGCTGGCAGACTGGAAGTTCTGCAACTAGAAGGAAAGAAAAAAGTGCATTGAGACCTGGTAGGACGTGCAGAGGCTCAGAAAGGCAGAGTTATGGAGATGAGCAAATCGAGCTGTCGTGCACTATTTTTTCAATTGGGAAGGAATTACAAGTTCCCAAATCTCTGAACTCCAGTTTCTGGCGAGATTCTGGGGACCCAGATTCATACAGGGAGAAACTGGACTCTCTGCCATCGGGTCAGAAAGGGAAGGTGGATCTCTCCCAGAGGCGCACGCGGGAATCACTGTTTACTGCACTGGGGCACCAGATGTGGGACACTGGACAGAACATGGCAGAGAGGGCTGACTGGAGCTCTAGGGATCAACTGAGACCCACTCCACCCAATTTACAAACCCACCAAGCTGCAGTGGCTTTTGCATATGAATGGCCTGCCCTCTAGCAGTTTAACCTAACAAATTGCAGATGGGTCAGACAACTCCAAAATTTCCAAACTCCAAACAAAGAAGATTAATCTGCAAATCTCCTTGCAGCTCCTGCTGGGTGGCCTCGGACACTAGCTAACTTGCACGTCTTTGTAAGATCCAGGAACCAGTGTACCTAGAGGTCAGAGTGAGAGGGCACCAGATTTCAACTCCTCACATACATAAGTGACACACTCAAGACGCAGACTTGGTGAGCACCAAAGCCCCACTTAAGCAAGTCCTGCCCCATAGGAGTGTCTCCAGCACAGCAGTTCTTCCATTAATAGACACAGATAATCCTTACAGTCAATTGGCCTGGAGGTCAATTCCTCCCAATGTACCAATAGCAATCAAGGCTTAACTACAACAAGACTGTGTACCCAGCCAATAAAGGGGTGCACCAAGAAATATCAATGAGATAGAAACATCAATCAGCTGCCTCCTGCACACCCCTACTGGGAATGTGCCTGCAAGTAAGGTACATGCCCCTGATCAGAATCAAACCTGGGACCTTTCAGTCCACAGGTTGACACTCTATCCACTGAGCCAAACCAGTTTTGGCAAGATTCAGACAGTCCAGTTTCTCACTGTCTGAGTCTGGGTCCCCAGAATCTCGCCAGAAACTGGAGTTCGGAGAGTTGGGAACTTGTAACTCCTTCCCAATTGAAAACAATAGTGCACGCCAGCCCAATTTGTGCATCTCCATACCTCTGACTTTCTGAGTGATTGGGGAGGTGGAGCTACTGGGCCCTACAGGACAACTAGCATACAAAGCCACCCCATCAACACAGAGAAGCAACCACAATGTGGAGACTAAGAAACATGTCACGAATGAAAGAAATGGAGGAAAGCAAATGACTGGACATAGAGTTCAAAACCACATTTATAAGGTTACTCAAGAATCTTCTACAAACTGCCAAGAAACTTAGTGAGACCTCTGAGAAACTTAGTGAGACCTTCAAGGATCTTAATGAGAATGCCAAAAATAATGGAAAAGGACCAGTCAGAAATGTAGCATACAGTGTTTGAACTAAAGAATAATATACAGAAATCTAACAGCAGACTAGGGGACCTCAATAATCAAATCAAAGATCTGAAATATGAGAAAGCAAAAACACCCAACTAGAAAAACAAAATGAAAAAAAGAGTCCAGAAATGTGAAGATAGTGTAAGGAGCCTCTGGGACAACTTCAAGCTAACCAACATCAGAATTATGGGGATGCTAGAAGAAGAGAGAAAGCAAGATACTGAAAAACTATTTGAAGAAATAATGACAGAAAACTTTCCCTACATGGTGAAAGACATGGACTTACCATGTTGTGTTTTTTTTTTAAACAAAAACAAAAGTCCAGGAAGTACACAGAACCCCAAACAAAAGTAATCCAAAGAGGACCACACCAAGACACATCATAATTAAAATGCCAAGGGGAAAAGACAAAGTGAGAATCTTGAAAGCAGCAAAAGAAAAACAGTTAGTTACATACAAGGGAGTACCTATACAACTATCAGCTGATTTCTCAACAGAAACTATGCAGGCCAGAAGGGAGTGGCAGGAAATATTCAACGTGATGAATAGCAAGAACCTACAACCAAGAATACTCTATCCAGCAAAGCTATCATTCAGAATTGAAGGTCAGATAAAGAGCTTCACAGACAAGAAAAAACTAACGGAGTTCATCACAACCAAACCAAAATTATATGAAATGCTGAAGGGTATTCTTTAAGAAGAGGAAGAAGAAGAAAAAGGTAAAGATAAAAATTATGAACAACAAAATGATAACAAATACATACCTATCAACAAGTGAATCTTGCCCAAACTGGTTGGCTTGGTGGATCGAGTGTCAGCCTATGTCTTTAAAGGTCCCAGGTGTGATTCTGGTCAGGAGCATGTACCTTAGTTGGAGGCACATTCCCAGTAAGGGGTGTGCAGGAAGCAGCTGATTGATGTTTCTATCTCATTGATATTTCTAACTCTCTATCCCCTCTCTTCTTCTCTGTAAAAAGTCAATAATATATATATATATATATATATATATATATATGTATTTAAAAAAACAAAAACAACAAGTGAATCTAAAAATCAAGTGAATAAAAACTCCAATGAACAGAATAAACTGGTGTATATAATAAAATTAAGGTCATAGAAAGTCAATGGACTAACAATTTTCAGGGGGAAAGGGATATGAAGGTTGCAGGATGAGATTGCACAAAAATCTTACACCTATGGATTAGGACAGTGGAGGGGGTTAAGGGCATAGTGTGGGGGTTAAGAACATAGGGTGGGGGTGGTGAATCAGGTGGAGGGGAGCTATGGGGGGAAGAGGAACATCTGTAATAAGCTGAACAATAAAGATTTATTAAAAATGTGTAAAAATGTTATTTTTTTGTAATAAATGATGACATAGAAGAAAAGTTAAGACAAACTGCCAATAAATTATAGCGTGTAAAGAAAAAGAAAAAGACGGACTGGGGAAATATGCTTTGGGAATTAATGTTTAATTCCTGTTAATAAATACAGAGAATAAGTGACTTGTATGTAACTGGAATATTACTAAGAAGGATATTAATGAATTTTTATCATATTGCAGGTGATTGTTTACTATATATACTCCTTTCTTTAAACTTCTTTCATTGTTTTCTCAGTAAAGAACAAGTGTCCATTTGCTTGTTGAGCTCTATATATAACCTTTCAGGGAGAAAGTACCTTCTTAACTGCATGGGCTTGGAAAAAGAAAACATAGTCCATGCCCATATTTTAAGGGGAAAAAAATATTGTAGGTACCAATAACAACCAGAAACGTCCCAGATTGTTAATGAAAGAGATTTTAGAATGACTAGGAGTGGGGCTTTAACTCCATTCTCTTTAAAGTGATCTGTGTTATTCTCCAGCTAAGGGGCATTTAAAGGCAAGACAAGCAGTGGGAGAGAAAACATACATGTCTGCTGTGCCTGCCCTACCCTGATGGCTTAGTTCTCAAGTCCAGACCAGGTTGTCTCACAGTACTGCCACACGTGTTCATGGAAATTGTTGTTGAGGTGGAACCAAGTAGAGCATGGCAGGGGACTATCCTGTTTTGTATCAGCCTAGCTGTCCTCATAATGAAGATGGCATTTTCTAGGTGCCTCACAGTTTGAGACTGTTTTCTGAGTTGTTTTTGTAAAGCCAGTTTCCTACAGTGCTGACTGGGTTTCCAAACTAATGAAATTAATTGTTTTGGGTTTGGAGTTTAAATACTTTAGAGGGGACAATTCTTCCCCATTAGAGAGAGATAACATGCCTCACTTGATCATGTGCCTGCTAGCACTATTTTCTGTTGTTATCTGACTGAAGAAATCAACTATATAAACACTGTCTGATAAAAATGCAACCACTTGTCACACAGGCTGAATTCCAGCTGCCTCTGAGCTCTGTAAATCTCTTGTTTTATAAACACTCCTATCCTTGATAACGTATTGAGGAAAAAGACAAAATAAGAATTATTCTTTGTACAGTATTGAGAGGATGAAATCATTCAGCTTTCATTGAGCAAAAATGGAACATTTTCCTAAAGAAAATATGGATATATATTTCTGGGTTTGATGGAGTAAGACTGAAAATTACCTCTTCTATTATTTATATATTTATGTATCCTAACAGTAGAGACAAAAAAATTTACATAAAAAGAGATTTCCAATTGTACAATGAAAAATACCCTCAATTAATAATACTGATTAAAGATGGGCCGGGAAAATGGCGGCAGAATAGATGGACACATCTGGAGCTTTGTTGCTGGGCAGAGGGAGAGAGAGCAGCTGAGAGTCACACGGGGAGTGTTTGTTGGCAAGTTAAGAGTCAGTTATCCTCCAGGAGAAGGTGGGGGACTGCTGGACTGGGCTCTCCTAGCAAAGCAGCCCCACTGCCGTGGGGTTTTTGTCAGCCTGAGCCACCATCGCGAACATGGAGACCGCACCATCTTGCAGAGGGAGGTGGATGTCTGCGGCAGTCTGAACGCTGTGGCTGAATCACTCACCGAACAGCCAGGGACCCAGAACACCGCTCTCCAATTGGTGCAGACACACAGGCGGCGGATTCAGATATCCACACAGCACACAGAAAGTGCCTTGTGTGCTGTACCGGGTCGTATTGTAGTTTGTGCCTTTGAATCCATGTAGGAGAGAGAACTACATAACCAGACACCCAGAGAAGAAAAACCATGGGCAGAAGAAGAAACAGTCCACATACGACAGATAGGCAGGTATCACCAGGAAAGGAAGTAAACGAAATAGAAGCAGAAATAAGCCTGCCAGAGAAAGAGTTCAGAGAAATGATCATAAGGTGGATGAAAAAAATAGAAGACAAAACCGACAATCTGAGTATGAGCCAAGAGGAAATGAAGAAGCATGAAGAAATGCACAAAGAAAAAAATGACATCACTGCTTTAAATAACTCAATAGAAAGCATCAAAAGTAGACTAGAAGAAGCAGAGGACCGCATCAGTGAGCTAGAAGACATGGTAGGAAAGAATACCCAAGTACAGCAGCTTCCAGAAAAAAATAAAAATAAAAAGCAAGAGGAGAACCTAAGGGAAATTTGGGATAACATGAAAAAAACAACAACATTCACATAATTGGGGTTCCAGAAAGAGTGGAAAACGAACAAGGATTAGAGAACCTGTATGAAGAAATAATGACAGAAAATTTCCCCAATATAGGAAAGGAAAAACCGTCACAAATCCAAGAAGCTCAGATTCCCAAGCAAAATGAACCCCACAAAACTGACACCAAGGCACATTATAATTAAATTGGCAAACACCAATGACAAAGCAAGAATCTTAAAAGCGGCCAGAGAAAAACAGAAAGTTAACTACAAAGGAACCCCCATAAGACCAGCTACTGATTTTTCAACAGAAAGTCATCAGGCCAGAAGAGAATGGAATGAAATATATAAAGTCATGGAAAGGAAGGGTCTGAATCCAAGAATAATGTACCCTGCAAGGCTTTCGATCAAAATTGAAGGTGAAATCAGAAGCTTCACAGACAACTAAGGACTAAGGGAATATATTAACACCAAACCAGCAATGCAAGAAATGTTAAAGGGTCTGCTATAATAAAAATAAATAGGAAGCGAAGAAGGAACTCTGGGCTAAAGACTAAAAATGCAACGGATAAATACCTATCAATAAGAACTTTAAATGTAAATGGATTAAATGCTCCAATCCAGAGACATAGGGTAATCAATTGGATAAGAAAACATGATCCACGTATCTGCTATCTACAAGAAACCCACCACAGAAAAAGGGATGCACACAGATTGAGGGTGAAGTGATGGAAGATGGTATTTCAGGCAAATGGAAATGAAAAAAAAAGCTGGGGTTGCAATACTTATATATGACAAATTAAATCTAAAAATGAAGGACATATCAAGAGATAAAGAAGGCCACTTCATAATACTAAAGGGAACAATTCAACAAGAAAATATAACTCTGGTAAACATATACACACCCAATATAGGAGCACCTAAATATATATGAAAAAGAAATCTCCTGGAGGGTATTAAGGGAGACATTGACAGCAATACAATCATAGTAGGAGACTTTAATACCCCACTGTCACCTCCGGACAAATCCTCTAAACAAAAAATCAGCAAAGAAACATCAATCCTAAATGACTCACTAGACCTGATGGAATTAATTGACATCTTCAGAATATTTCACTCCAAAGGCACAGAATATACATTCTTCTCCAGTGCACATGGGTCATTTTCAAAGATAGATCATATGTTGGGTCATAAGAAAAGTCTCTTCAAATTCAAGAAGATAGAAATCATATCAAGCATTTTCTCAGACCACAGTGGCATAAACATGGAAAACCACTATAATAAAAACAATAGAAAGAAATCAAGCACATGGAGACTAAACAGCATGCTATGAAACAACGACTGGGTAACCAGAGAGATCAAGGAAGAAATAAAAAACATCATGGCAGCAAATGACAATGACAACACAACAATACAAAATTTATGGGACACAGTGAAAGCACTCTTGAGAGGGAATTTCATAGCCCTACAAGCCTACTGCAAAAAACAGGAAACAATGGTAATAAATTATCTAACCCTACAACGCAAAATGCTAAAAGTAGAGCAATAAGATAAGCCCAGTGTAAGCAGAAGGAAGGAAATATCAGTAAGCAGATAAACAACTTGGAGACCAAAGAAACAACACAAAAATCCACAAAACCAAGAGCTGGTTCTTTGAAAGGATAAACAAGATTGATGGACCTCTAGCCAGGCTCACCAAGAAGCAAAGAGAGAAGACCAAAATAAACAAAATCTGAAATGAAAGAGGAGAAATAACAACAGACCCGGCGAAAATACAAAGGATTGTTAAAAAAAAACACTATAAAAAACTATATTCAAACAAATTGGACAACCTGCAAGAAATGGACATTTCCCTAGAAAAATTTAACCTTCCAAAATTCAACGAGGAGGAATCGAAACATCTCAATAGTCCAATAAATATGGAAGAAATTGAAACAGTCATCAAAAAGCTTCCAGCAAATAAAATCCCAGGACCAGATGGCTACACAGGAGAGTTTTACCAAACATTCAAGGAAGAATTAAAACCTATCCTCCTCAGACTATTCAAAAACATTCAAGAAGAAGGAACACTTCCAAACGCCTTCTATGAAGCCAGAATCACCCTAATACCAAAACCAGATAAAGACAACACAATGAAAGAGAATTATAGGACAATATCTCTCATGTACATAGATGCCAAAACCCTCAACAAAATTCTAGCAAATCGGATTCAGCAGTACATCAGAAAGATCATACACCATGACCAAGCAGGATTCATCCCAGGAATGCAGGGATGGTACAATATCCCCAAATCAATAAACATGATACATCACATAAACAAATTGAGCGATAAAAATCACATAGTCATATCAATTGATGCAAAAAAAGCATTTGACATAATCCAATACCCTTTCTTGATAAAAACTCTCAGCAAAGTGAGAATAGAAGAAGCATACCTCAACATCATAAAAGCCATATGTGATAAACGCACAGCTAACATCATACTCAATGGGCAAAAACTAAAACCATTTCCCCTAAAAACAGGAACATGACAGGGATTCCCACTCTCACCTCTCCTGTTCGACATAGTACTGGAAGTATTAGCCATTGCAATTAGACAAGAAGAAGAAATAAAATGCATCCAAATTGGAAAAGAAGAAGTAAAGCTCTTCTTATTTGCAGATGACATGATAATGTACATAAACCCCAAATGACTCCATTCCAAAACAAATTGATTTAATTAATGAATTCAACAATGTAGCAGGATACAAAATTAATGCTAATAATTCTGTGGCATTTCTATACACTAAGCGTGAAATTACAGAAAGACTAAAAAAGCAATTCCATTAACCATCGGACCAAAAAATTAAGATACCTAGGAATCAACATAACTAAAGGGGTAAAAGACGTATATGTAGAAAACTACAGGACACTGAAAAAAGACATAGAGGAAGATGTTAACAGATGGAATAGCATACCATGCTCATGGATTGGGAGAATCAACATCATTAAAATGTGCATACTACCCAAAGCAATCTATAGATTCAATGCACTACCAATTAAAATACCAACGACATATTTCACAGACCTAGAAAGAATTCTTGATAGATTCATCTGGAACAAAAAAAGACCATGAAGAGCTACAGCAATTCTTAGAACGAAGAATAAAGTAGGTGGGATCTCAATACCAGATTTCAGGCTATATTACAAAGCAACTCTTCTCAAAACAGCCTGGTACTGGCACAATAACAGGCATATAGACCAGTGGAATAAAATAGAGAACCCAGATATCCACCCAAACCACTATGCTCAAATAATATTTGATAAAGTAGGCATGAACATTCAATGGAGCCAAGATAGCCTCTTCAATAAATGGTGTTGGGAAAATTGGACAGATACATGCAAAAACATTGAAACTGGACCTCCAACTTACACAATATAAAAAATAAACTCAAAATGGATACAGGACTTAAACATTAGAAGGGAAACCATAAAAATACTAGAAGAATCCATAGACAGCACAATCTCAGACATATGCTGAAAGAACTTCTTCACTGATACTGCTCCAAACCAATTGAAGCTAAAGAAAAAATAAACAAATGCGACTATTTCAAAATAAAAAGCTTTTGCACAGAAAAAGAAACCATCAAGAAAACAACAAGAAACACCACTGTATGGGATAACATATTTGAAAATGTTATCACTGATAAAGGTTTAATCTCCAAAATCTACAGCCAACTTATACAACTTAATATAAGGAAGACAAATGATCCAGTAAAATAATGGGCAATGGACCTAAATAGAACCTTTGCAAAAGACGACAGAAGGAAGGCCAAGAGACACATGAAAGCATGTTCAAAGTCACTGATCATCCGAGAGATGCAAATCAAAACAACAATGCAATACCATCTTACACCTGTCAGGATGGCAATCATCAACAAATCAACAAATGACAAGTGTTGGTGAGGATGCAGAGAAAAAGGAACCCTTGTGCACTGTTGGTGGGAATGCAGACTGGTGCAGCCACTGTGGAGAACAGTATGGAGTTACCTCAAAAAACTAAAAATGGATCTCCCATTTGACTCTGTAATCCCACTCTTAGGAATTTATCCTAAGAAATCACAAACACCAATCAGAAGGATTTATGCACCCTCTGTTCATAGCATCACAATTTACAGTAGCTACAATTTGGAAACAGCCTAGGTGCCCATCAGCAGATGAGTGGATCAGAAAACTGTGGTACATCTACACAATGGAATTCTATGCTGCCATTAAAAAGAAGGAATTCTTACCATTTGCAGCAACCTGGTTGGAACTGGAGAGCCTTATGCTTAGTGAAATAAGCCAGTCAATGAAGGAGAAGCATCACATGATCTCACTCATTTGTGGATAATAAAGAACATTATAAACTGATGAACAAAAGATAGATACAGGGGCAGGAAAGCATCAGACTGTGAAATTATAGCAGGAAGATTAAAGTTAGGTGAGGTCGATAAGAGATCATTCAAAGGACTTGTATGCATGCATATAAGCATAACCAATGAACATAAACACTGGGAGGTTGGGGTATGCATGGGAGGGAGGGTGGCAATGGGGAGATATGTATAAAAATTAATAAAATAATTTAAAAAATTATTACACAAGTCATCAGTAAAATTAAAAACTTATGATAATCAAAAGCATTATTAAGAAAATTAAAGACATGCAATAGGCTGGAATAAGTTACTAAAAAAATATCTAAACCAGGTGATTTTATCAAGAAGAAATAATGAACTCGTACATATCAAAACCACAAGCAAAAGACTAGATCAGACACTTCAAAAAGAAGACAAGCTCATGGCCAATGCACGTGAAAATGGGATCATTATAACTAATCTATGATGAGATTTAAAATCAGAACAGTAGCTGAGTTCGGGTTGGGGGGACTGACTATAAGGATGTATAAGAAAATTTTCTATATCTTTATTTAAAAGTTGTTTCTTACACGGTTTACATATACTTATTGCTTATCATTTTAAGTTTGTAGATTTCATTGTGTATAAAATTTACCTATATAAACACAATTAAAATATTATTAATTCAGAGATTTCAGATTTCTTATAAGAAAAAATTATTAAAATAATAAAATTTAAAGATAACTAATTTCCTCATTACTAGCATCTGCCTTTATCTTATTGTAAAGTTTCCCTGTCAAATTTAATCTTTGTTGCTTAGTTTGAGAGATAAATGGAGAATATTTTCACTCAAAATGGGATTCTGGTTTCAAATTGTAAATTAAAAATTGAGATAAAATAAAATAATCTAAGTTCTGGAGTAAAATAAAATACTGATTATAGCTCACACCCATCTACAACTAATAAAAGAGAAACATGTTAATTGACCATCCCTCTGCTACACCCACCAGCCAATCAGGAGTGAGTATGCAAATTAACCCAACAAAGATGGCTTGGCCATTGAGCTGGAGTGAGCAGGAGGCTTGGGTTGTCACTAGTGGTGGAGCAAGCCATACTTCACTCTTGTCCTGGCTGCCTCTGAAGGAGTGGCTGGGGTAATGGGTCGCAGGGGGGCATGGTCAGCCTGAATATGGCCCTCAGCCCCTTATCCAGGCTGGCCACACCCCCATGGAGTAAGAATTCCTGCTGGGGGCATTATCAAGCTGCAAACAGCCACCAGCCCCTCACCTAGGCTGCCCCATGCCCCAAGGGAACCCCCACCCTGATCTGGGACATCCTTCAGGGCAAACTAGCCAGTCCCCACCCATGCCCCAGGCCTCTATCTTTACTAATAATCTATACTAATAAAAGGGTAATATGTTACTTAGCCTGGGAAACCTTCCATGAGACCTTCCAAACATTCTGGACAAAGCCATGGTGGCAGGGCCAAGGTAGAGGTGATTAGACGCCAAGAGGAGAGGGCAGTTGTGGGTGATCAGGCCAGGATGGGATGGCTGTTGTGGTTGATCAGGCCAGCTGGGAGGGCAGTTGGGGGTGAGTAGTCCAGCAGTGGGGCCAGTTGGGGGCAAGCAGGCCATCAGTGAGGGTCAGTTGGGGGTTATCAGGACAGCGAGGGTGCATGTTGGGGTGAGCAGGCCAGCAGGGGGCATTTGGGGGTGAGCAGGCCAGTGGGGAGGGCAGGTGGGGGCGATCAGGTCATCAGGGAGGGGCATTTGTGGATGAGCAGGCCAGCAAGTGGGGGCAGTTGGCGGGCGAGCTCGCTGGTACAGGGGGCAGTTGGCGGTGATCAGACTGGTGGGGCATTTGGGGGCAAGCCGACTGGCAGCAGGGGACAATTAGGGGTGGACAGGCAGGCAGGCAGGTGAGTGGTTAGGAGCCAGCAGTCCCAGATTGTGAAAGGGATGTCCGACTGCCGGTTTAGGTCGATCCCTGTAAACTAACTGGCAGGAGACCCTTTGAGGGGTCCCAGATTGGAGAGGGTGCAGGCTGGGCTGATGGACACCCCTCCTCCTTCCCCCATGCATGAATTTGTGCACTGCACCACTAGTTATCATTATAAAATCATACTTTTCAAACACCAGGTGCCTGAGATTATATGTTAGGCAAAGTACAAAGAATGACAATGGACATAATCTGTGCTCACACTGAGAAGGATCTAAAGACTTTCTGGTATTATTTGCATAAAATGTCATCTAGAAAGGAAAATTAAAGAATTTTCATAATATCCTCTAATAATACTAACACTAGGCCAAGTACTTTATACAATGCAGTGCAATGTAGGATAGAAATGAAGAGGATGCTGGCTTCCAATCTCGAATCCACAAACTACCAAGGGTAATTTGACCTTGGGCAGCATTCTCAATCTCTTTGTGCCCTTGGCTGTAAAAGGAGAATAGCAGCAGCTATATCAGAGCTTTGTTGCATGGATTAAATTTTTGGTGAGAGCCTGGTATACAGTTTTGGATCCACAGATGCCAGCTTCTTTTATTAACTACTAGAGGCCCAGTGCACAAAATTTGTTTATGGGTAGGGTCCCTAGGCCTGACTGCCAATCAGGGCCAATCTGTAGAGCAACTGTCAGTGCGATCAGGGACCCTGCTCACACCCGCCTTGACCTGGTGCCACCCTCTCACCTGCTCCACCCTCCCGCTGCAGTTGTGCTCTTCTTGGGACCCATTAGGGCCATCAGCACCTCCACTGCTGCCTGCTGCCAGTGCTGCGTCCCTGAGGCCTGCCATGTTCCATGCCACTCAGATCAGCACACATCTAACTCCCAGTTGGTGGAACTCCTGCAGATGGGGCCAATTTGCATATTAGCCTTTTATTATATAGGATTATTGTTTCATTTCGTAAAAACTACCCAAGTTTGAAAAGCTGGTGGGAGGAGAGAGGCAGAGAAGAAAAACAGTATTTCATATTTCAAAAATAGTAAATTGCTAAATATGTGTTTAGAAAAGTTTTTGGTCTTTACCCCCTATTTTTTTCTACTATAATTTCTCAAAATATTATTATTTAGAGACCCAATCTTAAAATGTCAGTTTCCCCCCACAAATGGACATTTATTTCTTATTGTAGAGTTCTGAACTGCCCAGTTCAAACTGTTTAATACGATGTAAACTCACAGGAAAAATGTACTATAGGCCAATGAAGCTTGCTTGTCTTTTTTTGCCTGCTAAGCATAAAACACTGTGTATCTGCCAAGTGAAATCTGAAACAGGCGGTTATCCATGAGAATGACACATGTTTCTATTCCACTGAGACAGATTTTTTATGAACATATGGACTTTTGATGAATACATAATTATCTTATAAACATTTGTTTTGTGATGTTTTCAACAAAAATACTACCTTTAAAGAGAGCAAGAGAAGTGCATTTGATGGTTCATCACTTTATGTATATTATTTCATGCCAAAATTAAAAAGGCAAAAGTTTATGCTGTACCTATCTGCCAAGCCATAACTTGCTTTCAAGATGAGTCCTATTTTGATAGATCTTCCAAGAGCTCTATTCAATTTTTTTTGCTGTACCCATAAAACTTAAGATATCTGTGCACCAAAGTTTTAGAAGTCAGAGCCTGAGAATCTAGGTTGCAGGTTTAATATAATGGAAAATTTTAGATGTAATTAAATATCAAGTAGATCTTAAATTTTCTCAAGATGTTTAGGCATAGCAATTGAAAAATGGGGTACAAATGAGATGTTCACTAGTATATACTCTCTACACAAAATCAGCCACAGTATGTATCATCATTAAATGTTTTATTTCACAAAATGATTATGCTCAAAAATCTATAGTATTTTGATTGTTCAGAACTATCTGAAAAATTCATGACATTGACATTGTATTAATATCACATGTGATTATTTCTACACAAATATTTTGTTAATGCTCATATCTATACATACTCCAACTAGAAGAGAAGATATGTTTTTATGTGCCAGGGTAGTAGATTTGGATGTACATTTGGGAGAGAGGGTGGATATATGGAATGTTATTCTAAGGTACATGTTCATAGTCCAAATCTAAGCATTCTCATGGGTATCTCTCATTAGCCCAAAAGAGTTTTAAAGTAATTATTGTAATATTTAACTAACATTAATATGCTATCTGAATAACTTGGCCTCAAATATATACTCTCCTCTCAGTTCTTTTGAAAATGGGAGAAAATGCATCCAGTTCACAAATACTTTGGTAGGGTCTACCATGTGCCATTTTACACAGCTCCACACACTTAATTACAGTGTTTGCTTATCAATATTTTCCCCTCACTTTAAATATGTACTTTAGAAGGGAGATTGTGCATTAATCATACCCATAATTTTCTTACTCATCACAGTGTGGTGAATATGTGAGTGAGAATGTAAGTAAAGGCATAAGTACTTGAGTGAAAAATCTAGTCAACAGTATATGAATGGGTATAGTGCAGTCAATGAAGGACATATTTCGAACTTGGAGAAGTATGAATAACAGGAAAGACATTGAGAATGAGGTGGCACTTGAGCTGGACCTTAAAGAATAGATAGAAGGCCATCAGATATGGTTACTAGTCCTTGGTTACTTTAGAAAACAGATTCAGTGATATGTTGAGGGCAAACATTAGATTGCAAGAGGCTGAAAATGGGTGGGTATGAAAAAAGGAGATATAATCTCTCCTTTTAAATAATTTTAGGAATATTAGGTATCTAAAGGATCCTGATCTAACTTTAAATCCTGGCTTTGCTTTTACAAGCTGTGTGAGTGTAAGCAAGCTATTGAATGTTTTGATGCTCCAGCTTTCTTATCTTACTAAATGAGGATTATGATAGTACCTATCTTCAGTGAGGACTGAGTGATACTAGTAAATGCTATGTAGGCTAGTATACCATTTATTGTAAATGCCCAATGAATGGTAAATTAAAACAACCGTAGGAGGGAAAGGACAGTAGCAGGAGAGAATAGCAAGATTGAATAAGGACATTTCTCCTTTATCTAGAATTTTGAGATCTCAAATGAGTAAAGGCAAATTTCTCATAGTGAACTCTTACAAAAGATCCCATGGTATTTTCTCAATCAAGAGATTTAGCAACCAAAGAAACTATTTGACTTTGGTGTTCCTGCTATTCTTGCTGCTTAACTTTTCTCAGTGCCTTATATTGCTGAGCTATATCTTCTGTGAATTTTGATACTTCCAGAGCTATTTGTATTTGTTCAGCCTGCTCCTAAAATATACCTGTGATGTGTCCTTAGGATCATGCTATAAGAATTATAAGATGACACAATCATACTATCATCACTTTTTCAAATAATGAATTTTAGAAGGGATCTTTTTAAAACAATTCATTTATTTTTACGTGAAGAACATTTTTTGTTTCTTAATTGCACTAATTAATTTTGTTGTCATGCATTTCTGATTATGTCTTATGTCTTCATAGAAGAGTAAATATTTTAAAATTTAATTTACATTTATTTAGTATAATAAATAATTTAAAATGTTTTAATTCACACCGATAGCAATTTAAATTAAAACCACTCTGTTACATACTTTCAACATATTCTGCATTAGTAGTGCAAATGAAAAGGGTACAGCCTTTACAAAGGGAGAATGTTGCACTATCTACCCAAATATATATAGCAATCACATTTATTCTGAGTATAAGTTTTATTTTATATTGAATATATTGGGGTGACATTGATTAATAAAATTATATAGGTTTCAGAAATAGAATTCTCTAATACCTCAATTGTATATTGCATTGTGTATTCACCACCCACAGGGTTCTTACAGAGGCACAATATAAATAAGTTTATATTATACCTCTTTCCACAAGGGATTTGTCCTGTCATGATAAGCCAAAAACAGTGACTGATTAGTAAGGAGGATTTTAGTTTTCATTTTACTCATTAATTATTTAAAGCTCTTTGGATGGATTTGCTAGGAATCCGATGCAGGCCTAAAAAAATGCTATTTGTTGGAAATAGGTATCTCAGTGCCCTTTGCAGCTCAGGTTTTTCTAATGGATTGGCCTTGGATCACAAATCAAAGGTCTGCATTCTGTTTGGAAAATATGCTACTCTCCATGACTAACCACCAGACCCTGAGTGATGAATGAATAGATCAGTTTGACACACATTTCTGTGAAAGAGAGGCTAAGGGACTGCTTGGCCATAGGAACCAAGCAGCCCCATTCACCTGCCTCCTTAGGCTTTTACTGTAGTAATAACTTGAACTAAAATTATCTTCTAGATGCAATCAGCAGGGTAAGTATTCATGAGAAAGCATATGCTTCTATAAGGTCGTGTCTAAAGGCTAAACATAAAGATTCAAGTAAAACATCTGGGGGCTCAGACTTGTTTGGAAAAGTTAAGGCAGGGGTTGCCACCTTCATCAAGGTCCCCCTAGAGGCCCCTGACCTTTTGGAGAATCTTCATTACAGACTTTCCAACCAAGTCCCATGCTTTCCCACAGCTATTCTAAATTTCAATATCTTCATTTATATCAATATCATTGAGGTGATTTATGTACAGTAAGATGAAACTATTTAAAAGGTGCAAATGGATGAATTTTAACAGATGTTTACATTTGTGAAACCATCACTACAGTCAAAGTACAAGACCTTTTTAGAATCCCAAAGGTTCCTTATTCCACTTTGCATTCCATTCCTTCCTGTGTCCCTGGCCCTAGGCAACTGTTGATCTGTCTTCTGCTATTGTAGATTAGTTTGCATCTTCTGTAGTTTTTTTTTTATTGTGTTACATGTATACATATCTCCCCATTGCGCCCCTCCCTCCCCAGGTGTCCCGACCCGCGGGTTAAGTCAACGAGGACCCTAGAGGGGGAGTGGGGATGAAAGGGACAAGAGACACAAGGAATGGAGACAAGACAAAGTTCTGATCAAGTCTCCTTTATTCAACAGTAGATCGAGGTATTTATGGGGAGAAGGGGAAATGAGGAAGTTAGTGAAAATTCCTAGCCCTAAGGCGAAACGCCTGGCTTTTGGGAGATAGGGAAAAAGATAGGGTTTGGGGTAATAGAAACCTAGCCTGAGGTTAGTGCTAATGTGGCTGGCGCTTACTACAAAATGGCTATCAAGCACAAGTTTCCCACAGGTCCTCCTTTTCTTTAAACTTTGAAAGGCCGAATATCCTTGAGGGGACTGTGCCTGTCTTAGGTCAGGAACTACCATACGGTACCAACCCACCTTACCTGTCATTGGAAAGCAGGGCAGAATAAGGCCCAGTTCCTGGCTTAGGCGGTGGTCGGTGTCACGTATAAGTTCCAGTTGCCCGTCTCTGGCTAACCAGCCCAGCGCACCAAGGTGGAAAGTTTGCTATTAGAGTAATTCCTCAATTACTCTATTGAATGTCATCGTATTCCTTGAATATTAGAGTAATTACCTCAATTACTCTATAGAATGTTATATTTCTCCTTTTCAAGGAGTTTGCAACTTTCCTTTTTGGCCATCTCAAGTTTATGATAAAGGACCTGTATAGATTGCATCTTAATGGCATCCACTTGTTGCTTAATAAAAGCCATCAATTTATTAAAAAGAAAAGGTCCTAGCGATAGGATTATTAGTAAGCCAAGCAGAGGTCCTAATAAGGGAAGGAGGTAGGGTAATATTCCATTTAGCCCACTCCACAAGGGGTTGTCAAATAGTTTTTTTCTTCTTTTTATTAGGTCTTCTTGTAGTTTATCTTATCACGAACAATGCCCGATTTATTTCATAAAAGCAGCAGCGTTCCTGTAGAGCCAAACAGATCCCTCCCTGTTCTGCTGTCAATAAATCTAATCCTCTTCTATTCTGGAGGGCTACCTCCACTAAGGAGTCTGTCTCATCTTGAATATCATAAATAGTACTGGATAAGGCCTGAACATCATCAATCAGCTGATTAGAGAGTTTAGTATATGAATGAACGGCAACTCCTAGTCCTGCTGTTCCTGTAGCTAAAGCTCCAGAAACTCCTAATACTACTAATAGAGGAAATATTCTCAGGGCGAGTTTTCGTCCCTGGAGTTATCCTCAACTTCTTGAGTTTGACTGATTTGTTTAACTAAGCGTTCTGGTAGCCACCTTGCAGATTTCATTTCCTTAGAGTAAATGCATACTGATCCTCGGCCCCAGATAAGAACTGGATCTGGGCCATGCCAGGAGTTAGTTAAAGGATCCTTCCATAGTACTGAAGCAAACTGTCTTTGAGTTTCTGTATGCCAAAAGCGAGTGGCTGCTGATTGTCCATTTGCATCCAAATTTAAAAAATTGAGAATAAATAAGTAATGAGATAGATAATATATTTCTGGTTGACCCCCTCGTGGGGTACCATTCCCCCTTTTTTATTTTATATATTGTGAGTTTTAAAGAGAGATGTGCCCTTTCAATGATTCCTTGACCTTGGGGATTATAAGGAATACCTGTTTTATGATGGATATTGAGGCGCTTACAGAATTGAGAAAAGGCTGAGCTGGTATAGCCTGAGCCATTATCAGTTTTTAATTGCTGTGGACATCCTAAGACTGCGAAGGCAGTTAACATATGGCTAATTACATGTTTAGTGGCTTCACCGGTTTGGAGGGAAGCGTGAATAAAACTGCTAGAAGTATCTATAGTTACATGTACATATTTGAGGTTACCAAATTCAGAGATATGGGTAACATCCATTTGCCATAATGCATTAGGTACTAACCCCCTAGGGTTGACTCCGAGATGTAATACCGGGAGATGTATGACACAAGAAGGGCAATCTTTGACAATTTGTCTGGCTTGTTCCCTAGTAATATTATGCATAAGCCGGAGAGTCTGTGCATTGAGATGGTGTAACTGATGACTTTTCTGTGTTTGAGCAATTTTTAGGGAAGAGTCATCAGCATTGATATGCCCTATAAAAAGGGGGTGCATTCTTTTTGTGATAAGCACCTGTAGCTGTCTAAATAAGTCTCCAGTATTAGAGACGCCCTTAATTTGGCCAGCAGTTTCTAATAAGGGTACAGAGTGTGCGATGTAAGCGCTATCTGTGTAGATATTAAGAGACTGATTAGGAAATGCTGATAGGACTGCAATAATAGCATGTAATTCTGTTAATTGGGTGGAGGAGCTGTTTGTGGTAAATTGTACCACCTTGTTCTGGTAAGTATAAGCAGCTATACCTGTAGAAGAGCCATCAGTAAACACCAACAAGGCATTATTTAAGGGGGTAAATGTGGTAATTTTAGGGAATACTAATTCATGTTTATTAGCAAAATCAATAAGTTTGTCTGGTGGATAATGATTATCTAGGGTGCCAGTATAAGAAGCTAAGTGTTGTGCCCAGAGTTCAGGGTCCCCAATAATCCACCACTAAGGAGCCTTTTCCGATGCAAAAGCAAAGAGTCTTTATTCAAACCCGGGTTTGGCTCTCAGCCTCTTTCTGGCACAGCAGCGAGGCGAGAGAGCGGACCGGGCAGAAACAATGAGTTTTATGGGGTAGGATAATTAGGGGGCTTGGGAAAGTGATGAAGGCTACAGAGATTGGTCACTTGAATTGGGGTCTTTCTGTGGTTAAGCCTAATTAGGACCTTAGCTGTGGTCTGGAGCTTCATTGGTCCATTTGGGTGGGGGTCGGGGAAGTTAAGGCATTGCTGGCACACCTGTGGCCACTCCCAGAAAAGGGAGGGGTTTTAGGCAGGGGTCCCAGCCCTATAGGACAAGATGGAGGGGAGTTCATTTCCTTTCACTAAGGCCATAGGCCAGAATTCAGTAGTCTGCATGAGCCAATTAACTTGTTCTTTGGTATAAGGCTGTATGATAAAATCTGGTTCTTTACCAAAATATCTTTTCCCTTGTTCCCTGCCTAGGATTATAAGATCAGATACTGCTTGATAATATGGCCCAATGACCTTTTTAGGTTTATCAGGCAGATGAGCCCACATGAGGGGGGCTGTTTGCCAAAAAACAGCGGTTGGTGAAAGAGCTGTTTTGCAAATGATGAATTTCAAAGGTTTATCATAGTCTATAAATGTAACAGTTTGTGAGCGAATAGCTTGTTCTACTATAGGTATGGCTTGTCTTCCTTCCGGTGTCAGCTCACGGGGAGATGTAGGATTAGCATCCCCGTGTAGAATATCGTAAAGAGGTTTTAAATCACTTTTACTAAGCTTTAGATAGCACATGAGCCAGTTGATATCTCCGAGGAGTTTTTGAAAATCGTTTAAAGTTTTGAGGTTGTCTAATCTTAATTCTAACTTCTGAGAGGAGACCTGAGGTCCTTTCATTTGAAAGCCAAGATATGTATCTGGATCTGTTAATTGGACTTTATCAGGGGCGATCTCTAATCCTTTATCTTGTAAAGCATTTTTTAACTCATTATAACATCTCAAGACCTCACCACCATCCTTCCCAGCTATTAAAATATCATCCATGTAATGAATAATATACATTTCTGGCCAATGATCTCTTACTGCTTGTATTGCAAGAGCAACAAAAGATTGACATAAGGTGGGACTATTAGCCATACCTTGTGGGAGAACACGCCATTGAAACCTTTTCATAGGAGCTCTAAAATTAATAGCGGGTAGGCTGAAGGCAAAGCGCTTTTGGTCCTCAGGGTGTAGAGGAATGGTAAAAAAGCAATCTGTTAAGTCTATGATTACTTTAAAATGTCCTAAGGGTATAGCAACTGGGAGAGGGGAGTCCAGGCTCTAGGGCTCCCATTAGCAACATTGTTTTATTTACTGCCCTTAAGTCTTGCAACAAAGGCCATCTACCTGACTTCTTTTTAATGACAAAGATAGTATTCCAAGGAGAGTTACTGGGGATAATATGGCCAGCTTCAAGCTGCTCCTGTACCAGCTGCTGTGCAGCCAATAGTTTTTCAGATGTTAGAGGCCATTGATCGACCCATACAGGCTCTTCAGATAACCACATTATTTTTTCTGCATGACTCACAGGAGTGTCAATGGCCCCTATGGAAAATGGCCTAATCCTGCTCTGTTTGATCTAGGATTGGCTTCTATGGGTTTTAATATTCCTGTGTTGTTCTTTCCTAAACCTTGACCTGGTAGATATCCATTTTTTAACATTTGAGTAGTAACAATGTCATTTGGGCTACACATGATTAGTCCAAGCTGAGACAGTAAGTCCCTACCCCAAAGGTTGATTGGTAGTCCAGCTATAACATAGGGTTGTATGGTGCCTTGGTTACCTTCCTGATCTTTCCAAATCAAAAGCTTTGAACTCCTTTCAGGATTTTGCGCTTGGCCTATTCCCTTTAAATGGGTCATAGTAGTTTCTAGAGGCCAGCTCATGGGCCATTCTTCCTTTTTGATAATAGTAACATCTGCACCTGTATCTACTAGGCCTGAAAATTCTTTACCATCTAGCCGTAAAGACATAAGAGGTTTTTGTGCTGATATTATCTCTGCCCAATAAACATCTGATGACCCAAAACCTTTATTACCTCTTTGTTTATTAACTGTCTTATTAGAGGTGGGGATTAGGGGTAGGAGTAGTAATTGAGCAAATCTCTGTCCTGTTACAATAGTATTAATATTTTTTGGAGAAGATACCATAACCTTAATTTCACCCGGGTAGTCATTATCTCTAACCCCAGGAAAGACTTGTAATCCATTAAGTGTAGAACTGCTACGTCCTACTATGAGGCCAAAAGTATCTTTTGGTAAAGGGCCAAAGATCCCAGTGGAAAGGGCTTGAACTCCAATCTCGGGGGTTAATACTGTGTGGGCGGTGGAACTGAGGTCCAGTCCTGCGCTTCCTGTGGTGGCTCTGAGGAGATCTGAAATGGATTGTTTGCTGGAACAAAGCTGACTGCCCCAAAGATTTGTTTCGGTGTGGGGGCCTGAGGCTGGCCCCTGTTCCCGTTTCCCTGAACCTGAGGTAGAGCCTGTGTTGTGCCTAGAGTTCGGGGTCCCCAATAATCCACCACTAAGGAGCCGTTTCCGATGCAAAAGCAAAGAGTCTTTATTCAAACCCGGGTTTGGCTCTCAGCCTCTTTCTGGCACAGCAGCGAGGCGAGAGAGCGGACCGGGCAGAAACAATGAGTTTTATGGGGTAGGATAATTAGGGGGCTTGGGAAAGTGATGAAGGCTACAGAGATTGGTCACTTGAATTGGGGTCTTTCTGTGGTTAAGCCTAATTAGGACCTTAGCTGTGTCCCTGGAGCTTCATTGGTCCATTTGGGTGGGGGTCGGGGAAGTTAAGGCATTGCTGGCACACCTGTGGCCACTCCCAGAAAAGGGAGGGGTTTTAGGCAGGGGTCTCAGCCCTTATAGGACAAGATGGAGGGGAGTTCATTTCCTTTCACCTGACCTTGGATCTACACTCATTAGCCCAGTGTTTCCCTCTTTTGCATCTAGGGCTTAGACCTGGAGCTTGAGTTTTAGTGTTTGTATTTTTGCTCCCCTTACATTCTCTAGCAGAATGCCCTGATTCCCCACAGTTAAAACATTTATTCTTATTTTGCTGTGATAAGTATTGTCTAACTGTATATCGTTGCATGGCAGCAGCCATGGCGAGGTCCTGCTGATAAGCGGCTCTGATATCAGAGCAAAGGCGGATGTAGCCTGATAAATCAGTCTTTTTCTTATAGGGCCGAATGGCCGCTTGGCAAGCAGCATTAGCATTTCGAAGGCCAATGGTTTTACAAATTCCGTACCTGCATCAGCATTACCAAAAATTCTGCCAGCTTCAGTAATTAAACATGAACAAAATCTGCAAAAGGCTCCTCTGGCCCCTGGATGGCTCTCTATTTTCAAGTTTTTTCTTTTCAGTTCCTTGGGTCGCCCCTCTTTCTTCCTCAACATAGCTATCGAAAGACATGAGGTCCTCACTTGCTTTCTCAATCCTTTTTTCTTTTTGATCTAATTGAAGGATTTTTTCTCCCTTTTCAATTACATTAGCATCTCTAGGATCCCGATGCCTCTGTGATATGACCTCATCGATTAAATTCCAGTATGAAAAGGCAGTTATAGGAACCTTTTCAGGCCCAAATCTTTCATAGAACTCTCTAAGGGCATCTCCAACCCTTTTCCATCTCTTACTATCAATAGTTCCTTCAATAGGGAACCAAGGACAAATATCTTGAATATAATAAAAAAAATCACATAACTGTTTAATTTTAACCTTTACTCCTCGTGCCTTTAAAGCTTTTCTACGTCCATTAACAAACATCTCATGCTGACTCATTTCTTGACCCATAATCGCTGTCTACTCACCGAGGTGTGGAAAACGCAGCAGGTTCCCGGGTCAACTTATCCTCTGTCTTCTCCTTTTTGTGCCGGCTCTCCAGACAGCGTTCCTCACTGGATCCCCTGTTCTCGAGCCACGTTGGGCGACACTTGTCCCGACCCGCGGGTTAAGTCAACGAGGACCCTAGAGGGGGAGTGGGGATGAAAGGGACAAGAGACACAAGGAATGGAGACAAGACAAAGTTCTGATCAAGTCTCATTTATTCAACAGTAGATCGGGTTTTTATGGGGAGAAGGGGAAATGAGGAAGTTAGTGAAAATTCCTAGCACTAAGGTGAAACGCCTGGCTTTTGGGAGATAGGGAAAAAGATAGGGTTTGGGGTAATAGAAACCTAGCCTGAGGTTAGTGCTAATGTGGCCGGTGCTTACTACAAAATGGCTATCAAGCACAAGTTTCCCACACCCAGGTATACCCCAACCCCCCAGTGTCTGTGTTCATTGGTTATGTTTATATGCATAGATACAAGTCCTTTGATTGATCTCTTATCTACCTCACCTCTCCTTAATCTTCCTGCTACAATTTCACAGTCTGTTTGATGCTTTACTGCCTCTGTATCTATCATTTCATCAGTTTACAATGTTCTTTATTATCCACAAATGAGTGAGATCATGTGGTGCTTCTCTTTCATTGACTGGCTTATTTCACTAAGCATAAGGCTCTCCAGTTCCATCCAGGTTGCTGCAAATGGTAAGAATTCCTTCTTTTTAATGGCAGCATAGAATTCCATTGTGTAGATGTACCATTGTTTTCTGGTCCACTCATCTGCTGACAGGCACCTAGGCTGTTTCCAAATTGTAGCTATTGTAAATTGTGCTGCTATGAACATAGGGGTGCATAAATCCTTTCTGATTGGTGTTTGTAATTTCTTAGGATAAATTCCTAAGAGTGGGATTGCTGGGTCAAATGGGAGTTACATTTTTAGTTTTTTGTGGAAACTCCATACTGTTCTCCACAGTGGTGGCACCAGTCTGCATTCCCACCAACAGTGAAGAAGGGTTCCTTTTTCTCCGCATCCTTGCCAACACTTGTCGTTTGTTGATTTGTTGATGATTGCCATTCTGACAGGTGTAAGATGGTATCGAATTGTCATTTTGATTTGCATCTCTTGGATGATTAGTGACTTTGAACATGTTTTCATGTGTCTCTTGGCCTTCCTTCTGTCATCTTTTGAAAAGGTTCTATTTAGGTCCATTGCACATTTTTTTATCGGATCGTTTATCTTCCTTTTATTAAGTTGTATAAGTTGGCTGTAGATGCTGGAGATTAAACCTTTATTAGTGATAACATTTGCAAATATATTCTCCCATACAGTGGTCTTTCTTGTTGTTTTGTTGATAGTTTCTTTTGCTGTACAAAAGCTTTTTATTTTGATGTAGCCCCATTTGTTTATTTTTTTCTTTAGCTTCCATTGCCTTTGGAGCAGTATCAGTGAAGAAGTTCTTTCGGCATATGTCTGAGATTGTGCTGCCTGTGGATTCCTCTAATATTTTTATGGTTTCCCTTCTAATGTTTAAGTCCTGTATCCATTTTGAATTTATTTTTGTATTTGGTGTAAGGTGGTGGTCCAGTTTCATTTTTTTTGCATGTATCTGTCCAATTTTCCCAACACCATTTATTGAAGAGGCTATTGTGGCTCCATTGAATGTTCATGCCTCCTTTGTCAAATATTAGTTGAGCATAGTGGTTTGGGTGGATATCTGGGTTCTCTATTCTATTCCATTGGTCTATATGCCTGTTATTGTGCCAGTACCAGGCTGTTTTGAGAACAGTTGCTTTGTAATATAGCTTGAAATCTGGTATTGAGATCCCACCTACTTTATTCTTCTTTCTAAGAATTGCTGTAGCTCTTTGTGGTCTTTTTTTGTTCCAGATGAATCTATCAAGAATTCTTTCTAGGTCTGTGAAATATGTCGTTGGTATTTTAATGGGTAGTGCATTGAATTTATAGATTGCTTTGGGTAGTATGGACATTTATAGATGTTGGTTCTCCCAATCCATGAGCATGGTATGCTCTTCCATCTGTTAACATCTTCCTCTATCTCGACAATCCCATTTACCATCACTCCAAAAAAAATTAAGATACCTAGGAATAAACCTAACTAAAGAGGTAAAATACCTATATGTAGAAAACTTCTATAGTTTTATATTAATGGAATCATATAGAATACATTATTTTGTGTCTAATTTCTTTTCTTTTTTAAAAATGTATTTTTGTTGTGAAAAGTATTACAGATGTCCCATTTTGATCCCCTCCTGACTTCTTTTTAATCAGTTTAATTACTTTGAGACTTATGCATGCTATTGTAGATGAGTAATTACTGCCATTGTTTATTCACTTATTGATATGGATTTGGATTGTTTGTAGTTTTAGGCAGTCTGAATAAAGTTTCCATAGACATTTATGGATAAGAGTTTTTGTGGACATGTTTTTATTTCCCTGGGGTAATTGTCATTAATGAAATGGGTAGTTTATAGGGGAGGTGTATGTTCAGTTTTTTAAAAGCAATTCACAACTAGTTTCAAAGTGGTTATACTATTTTACATTTAAATTTAAATATGAATGGCCATAATACTATGGCTGGTGGTTAATGTATTGTACTGTGTCATTCTAGAGGTTTTATAAAGTTAGCTTTTATATTTAGATAAATGAGACACACCAAGTTAAATGTTTTATATGGTACAAGGCAAAAGTCTATAGTCATTATTTTCCATTTGAGTATTCACTTTTCCTAGCACCATCTGTTGAAAAGACTTTCTCTTTCCTGTTGAATTAGTTTGGCACCTTTGTTGAACATTAATTGTCCACTTACTATAAATCATTTTCTGGATTCTGTAGTATATGGATCTATATTTCTATTCTTTCACCAGTACCACAGTGTCCCAACTATTGTGCCTTTAGTGTATGTCTTAATATAAGATAGTCTAATTTTTCCATGTTATTATTTTAAAAATGTTTTGGATATTTTAGGCTATTTGCACTTCCATATGTATTTTGGCATTATCTTGTGATTTTCAATAAAAACCTGCTTTGATTTTTATTTAGATTATGCTAATTTTATACATTGAATTGAAAGAATTAAAATTTGAACAATTTATGTCTTATAATTCCTAAACATGGAAGATCTCTTGTTATTTATGATTTGGAGTTTTTTTGGTGAGCAGAATGTCAGGGTGACTTCTTTCCTGGGTTTTTATCCATGTGGATTCAAAGAATGAAGCCACTGACAAAAGGTGGTAGGTGAGAAGTACAGAAACTTTATTGCAAACATATACTACCTCTAAAACCCTAATTCCAAGTTCCTAATTCTAAGACCCCTCTGTCTCTAAGAAGGGTGGCCACTGCTCTCTTTGTCTTAAAGTATTATATATCCTGGAAACACTTTTTCTTAATCTAGGACCCCATGTGCTTTCCTCGTTGGTCACTGTGCTACATAATACCAGTTTCAAAGGCCAAAGCCCATGTGGTACCCCCCTCTTTCTTTTCCCTTATTTTGAAACATTCCTTTATCCTCTGTGAAAATGTTTCCTTCCTCCACCACCTGCTCACTGATGTTCTGTGACTTTTCTTTATCCTCTATGAATATATGTCTTTCTCCCCCCTTATCTTATCCTGTGGCATTTCTCTATCCTTTACATATCCATCTTACTTGTTCAGGTTGGAGTTGCTTTTGATCTGCCTTATGGCTTCTTTAATACCTAGCAAGCTTATCTTGCAAGCTTGAGACTGGAACCACTGGTTTCTCTGCTCAAAGAGTAAAACGGCCTCGTTTTTACTGGCATGAGATGTTTTATTACGCCTACTAGGTGCCTAGTACATGAAATTGTATGAGACCCAGACATGGTGTGCTATAGGATACAGTGTCAAGTCCTGCCAGCACTGTGGGCTGAAGTATCAAGGCACCTCCTGGTGACTGGTCTTTGGTTGTTACAGTGTTATGACCACTGAGTTTTTATTATATAGATGGATCTCCTAGCTGCTCAGGTCAAGGATGCTTTTGATCTAACGTAAGACTGCTTTAATTGTTCAGGCCAAGAAACCTCTATCCTCTCTGCAACCCCTCCCTTCCTTTCTGCCTAATTAAGCTAGCTAGCTTATCCTTTTCATTTAGGTCTCCTTTAATTTCTCTCAACAGTGTTTAGTAGCTTTTAGTATAGAGGTATACATCTTATGTTAATTTATTCTTCTGTGATTTTCATTTTTAGATACTATGTTAAATTGAATTACTTTATTTTCCAATTGTTTTTCCTAGTACATAAAATATAATTAAATTTTGTATATATAAACCATATATAATGAAGTTTCTAACTTCACTTATTTTATATGGGGCTTAGAATTTTCTATATAAACAATAATACTGGAAAATAGAGCAAACTTTATTTGTTTACATTCTTTTAAAATTATTGAATTTATTGTTGTGACACTGGTTAATAAAATTATAGGTTTCAAGTGTGTTATTCTATAATACAACATCTGTATATTATATTAAGTGTTCACCAGTAAAGTGAAGTCTCCTCTGTTACCATTTAATATTCTTCTTTATCCTTTTATAGGATAAAGTTAAATCCCTCTCCAATAGAGGGGGATTTAACTCTTCCTTCCTAATACATTTGCCTTTCTTTTTCTTGCCTCAGTTCAATGGCTAGAACCTCCAGTCAATGTTGAATAAATGTGTTGAGAGCAGGCATCTTAACCTGGTTCCTGATCATAGAAGAAACATTTTTATATTTTACTATTAGTAGTATAAAATCTGTATAATATCTATATATAAATAATCTATTATACCAGTTTGTCTACCAAGTCACTTTTTAGAGGACAGTTTGTTTACTTCTAGTCTTTGGAAATTATAATGAAGCTGCTGTAAGTATTCATGTATAGGGTTTTGTGTGACCGTACATTTTCACTTAATTTGCCTAAATACCTTGGAGTGTGATTACTAGATTATTTGGTAAGACTATATTTAGTCTTGTAAGAAACTGAAAAACTGTCTTTCAAAACGGCCATATTGCTGTGCATATCATCAGCAATGAATGAGTTCCTGTTACTCCATACCCTTTTCAACATTTGGTATTATTAGGTTTTTATTTTATTTTATTTCAGCCATTCTAATTAGGTGTATAGTGGTATCTAGGTGTATAGTGGTATCTCATCATTTTAATTTATAGTTCCATAATGTCTACGATTTTGAGCATATTCTCATATTCATTTGCAGTCATATTTGGAGAAATATCTATTCAAATATTTTGCCTACTTTTTAATGGGTTGTTTTCTTACTGTTGAGTTTTAACTATTGTTTGCATATTTACTATATAAGTCCTTTATCACATGTGTCTTTCAAATACTTTCTCCAAGTCTGTGGTTTGTCTTGTCATTATTCTAATGGTTTCTTAGAGAACATGTGTTTAATTTTAATAGAGCTCATTTGACACTTTTTTTATTTCAAGAGTCATAATTTTGCTTTTTGTTTTTCCCCACCTAAAAGGTTATCACCAAGTCCATCACCAGCTAGGTTTTCTTCTATCTTATCTTTTAGAATCTCTATAGTTTTGGATTTTATGTTTAGGTTTACAATTTACTGTGAGTTAATTTTTTGTGTAAAGCCTGTAAATTTTATATCTATATTCATTTGTTTTTGCATGTGAATATCATGTTCCAGTACCATTTTTTGAAAGACTATCCCTTCTCCATTGAATTGCCTTTGTTCTTTTGTTAAAGATTAATTGTCTATATTTGTATAGGTCAATTTCTGAGGTTTCTATTTTTTTTCATTTATCTACATGTCTATTTTTTTAAATCAATATTGAGGCAGTGTCTTTCAAGGAATTGGATAATTTCATCTAAGTTGCCAAATTGTGGACATAATATTTCTTATGTCTATAGGATCAGCAGTGAGCAGTCCATTTTCATTTTTGAAATTGAGAAATGATGCAATCTCCTTTTCTTATCTAGTCTGGCTAGAAATTAATCAATTTTATTGATCTTGTCAAAGAACCAACTTTTGGTTTTGCTAATTTTTCTGTTTTTAATTTTATTTATTTTCTATTTTTTAAAATATATTTTTTTGATTTCAGAGAGGAAGAGAGAGGGAGACATAGAAATATCAATAATGAGAAAGAATCATCAGTCTGCTGCCTCCTGCATTCCCTACACTGGGGATCGAGCCTGAAACCTGGGTACGTGCCCTGACCGGAAATTGAACTGTGACCTCCTGGTTCATAGGTTGCTGCTCAATACTGAGCCATGCCAGCTAGGCTTTTTCTAATTTGTACTTATTTTATTCTAATTGCTATAAATTTATTTTGCTTTTCTTTCTCTAGTTTTCTATGGTGGATTCATATGTATCTGTATATAAAAACCTCTCTTTTCTCCTAATATATAAATTTAATACTATAAATTTCCCTCTAAACACTGATTGCACTGTATCCCATATATTTTGATAAGTTGTATTTTCATTTAGTTTAAAATATTTTAAAGTTTCTCTTGATACTTTTTATTTGATCTTTGTGTTATTTAGAAGTGTGTTGTGTAACATCCAAATATTTTGAGATTTTCCAGGTAACTTTCTGTTGTTGATTTCTAGTTTAATTTCATTCAGTCTATTCTTTGATATTTGTTAAGGTGTTTCATTGCTCAAAACTTGGGCCATGAAACACATGGTGAACGTTCCTTGTTAGCTTGAGAAGAATGTGTAACTCCATCCTTGACCTCTACTCACTGCCGTTAATTTTTCCTACACTCTATCACAGTCGCCTTTTGCCATGATTATCTTCTAGATATTATATTTAATCTTTTATGCTGGTTTTGTTCTTATACTGTCCTAGGCACATTTGTTATCCATATTTGTGTGGTGCTCTTTTGCCAGGAACGGGACTTCTGTGGATGCTGGGTATTAAACAGAGAAGACATGAGAGGTCATAGGCATATAGGAGAGGTTTTACTGCAGTCCAAGTAGCCATTACCACTAAGGAGCCATCAGACAAAGCAGTCCATTGCACACAGCAGCCCTTGCTAATACAGTATCAAACACAGGAACAATTGCAAACATAGGAGCTATAGCACAAAACCGTCACATAAAGCAGTCCTTTCCTTTGCTGGTCAGTAACACCTCTCTTAATCAAATTAGACAAAAGAGGCTTTTTGCCAAATAGTGACATCAGTATTTAAGTTACAGAAAAGCATGCCTGTGCAGTGAATACAGTATTATCTCTGTGTCCTTGCTCAGATTCATCTTGAACATCCAGCATACTCTGGACAGGGCCCCAACACTCAAATTGGCATTGAATATCAGGCATAATTTGAGTAGGGTTCCCACAATATTCTCTTATGAGCTGATTTTATTATTTTTATTTAAATGCTGTCCTAGAGATATATCCCCTACCCAGACCTCTTCCTTGAGCTTCAGACACATATTTAATTACTTACTGCACATTTCCACTTCCCCAAATTGAAAACATCTCAAATATACCAGTGTTTCACATGTCATAGGTGCTCAATAAGTTTATATTGAATGAATGAATAAACAGAGTGATTGCGTTATTGATTATAAAAAGTACTAAGGATTACTTCCTAGATAGATCTCCAGTTTTACAGTCAGAAAATAATCTATGCTATGATCAATAGTTAATAGCAACTGAAGGAGCTAATAATATTGAATAAATGATATTTAGTATGGACCAGGGATTTTACTAAATAGTGTACTGTATAGTCAGTGGTAAATATCAGAAATGAGGTTTATTGGTAGATTAATGCAGACATTTTTTAAAGACCATTTTTTCTCTTAATTTCTTTGAAATATATATGATTAGGGCAAAAATGAAATGAGATGTATGAGTTGATGGAAACTAAAGACTAGGAAGCTTCTCAAGGAGTGTTTGGTGATCTATTCTTGTGCAAAGTGGTGTTCAATATATGAAGGAGAGAGAGAGTTGATTTGTGGGGCTACAGGAAATAAGAGTTGGTATAAAATGGGAGAAACTGAGAAAAATAAACTAGTAATAGAGAAGTAGAAAGACAGAATATCCTTTCTTGAATCTCTCAACCCTTTCCTCCCAATACATACACACACACATTTACCTTTCCTCTACCTGGGAGTTTGCACAACATGGGATGGGGGGGCACATTTTTATACCTGAAGCAGTTTAGTATATGCTTCACAGATTTTCAAAGCTTGAAGTACTAAGGCATGGGAGTTACTATTAGAAAGGTGACTGAATTGTGCGCTCAGCATATACAATTATAGGACCATGAAAAGGCTAGGGAAAGGTAAGTGATAACTGATGGTAATGCTTAGTTTTGAGGATAAAAGCAAAACTAAGCTTTGGCTTAGGTTAATTAAAGAGTCAGGGAAAGTATGTGCTTATGGAACTAAAAAATGTTTTTATGTTGAGTGTCTTCCTTTTTTTAAAAAAGAGAACAGTATCAGGATGAGAAATATGACTGGTTGAAAGGAGAAAAGTGATATTATTTGTAGAAAGTATAATTATACACCTAGAAACTTAAGGAAATAAACTATAATTGAGAATAAGAGATAGCAATAAAGTGGTGCATGATAAGATATAAATGCAAAATCAATATATTTCCTATGTGTCACTAATAAATAATAAATGTAGAGTCAATAATCTCACATTCACAACAATATCAGAAATATAATGTGCCTAGAAATAGTCCAAATACAGCTAATAAAGAAAAGATAAGATGCCCTGGCTGATTATCTCAGTGGTTAGGGTGTCAGCCTTCAGACCGAAGGGTTGCAGGTTTCCTTATCCCTATAGGTGTTAGAGGTAGGGGTGCATGCAGGAGGTAACCAATTGATGTGTATCTCTCACATCTCTGCTCTTCTCTCTCTCTTTCTCTCTCTCTCTCTCTCTCTCTCTCTCTCTCCCCCTACACCCCTCTCTTTGTCTCCTCTCTCCTCCTTCCCTTCCATTTCTCTCTTTTCCTTCCCTTCCACTCTATTTAGAAATCAGTGGAAAAATATCCTCAGCTGAGGAATAAAAAAAAGATATTTAACTGAGATATATTTTTAAAAATTAAGACAAATCTATGTTCCTGGAAATGTTCAACATGGGAAATCAATATATAGTGTGTATAAAATTAACACAATCCCTAATATTGTTCTATAGTTTAGCATAAAGAACAAACAGGGAAGAATACCTAAAGGAATTTTGAAAAATAAGATGTAAGCTGAATCTCTTATCTTACCACATAATATAACCCAAAATTAAAATACAATAATTAAAATTGTAGTATGAGAATGCTGCAATCTAGTAAGATAAATGGAATACAATAAATTACCATCTAACAGACTCTAGAATAGATAAGAATTTATATGATAAGGGAAGCATTCTAAATCAACAGTAAACATTAGTCGAAGAGTGAAATTTTGCCTATGTAATTGGCCAAAAACTATCCAGTAAGATTTTCACTTCAATGATATAGTACCTCAAAATAAATTCCATAGGAGATAATATTTAAAATATTAATTGTTTAATAAATTATTCAATTTAGAATGGATGGGAACTTTTTAGTACATAAGCTATAAATAATAAAGTCCAAGTGGGATGATTGCTGGAGTGAACTACAGTGGTACCTCGAGATAAGAGTTTAATTCTTTCCATAACCTTGCTCATATATCAACTTGCTCATATCTCAAAGCAAATTTCCCCTTTGAAATCAATTGAAATGCTGTTAATCCGTTCCAGCCCCCAAAATGCCACCCCAGTTGTTCTTGTTACGTGTTTTTGAATAAGAAAAATGTATTTATAAATGACAAATATTGTATAAAAACATAATAAAAGAGACTGTAAAGGAATAAACTGGTTTTATAAAGTGTATTTACCTACTCCTTACACTCTTAATGCTACACTTTATCCCTAAACTGAATGTAACTTAACTAATCTTCACTGAACTTAATTGCTACTGGTTTTGCAGTTTTGGCCGATTTAAAAAAAAAAGTGTCCAACGAGGTTTGTCTCTTCCTCCCTTTCAGAATGTTTCTGAAATGGGTGAGGCAAGTTTCATTGAACACCTCCAATGCACGACCAGTAGCAACTTTTTCGGGGTGTTTCTTTTCCACGAAGTGTGACACCCTCTCCCACATTCCTAAGATCTCCTTTATCTCACTTGTAGAGATCTCCTCCACCTCTGGCTCCTCCTCAAAACCAATTTCTGGGAGAACCTCCTCATGTTGCTGAGACTGCAACTCTTGTAACTCTTCCGTGGTGAGTTCCAGAGAGTGCTCCTCGAGGAGCTCATTCATGTCTCTCTCATCCACCTCCAGGCCCTTGGACTTTCCCAGAGACACTATCTCCTCCTCCACTGGCACCTCCGGTTGGAATCCTTCCAAGGTCTTTTCAGCTATGGCCTCAGGCCACAGCTTCTTCCATGCAGAGGTCAAAGTCCTCCTTGTACACCCAGCCAGGCCTGATCGATAATTCTGAGGCATATCACGATATTAAAGTGGTTCCTCCAGAACTCTCAAAGGGTGAGGTTTGTGTTCTCCGTCACCTCAAAGCAGCGCTGGAACAGGTGCTTGATGTACAGCTTTTTAAAATTAGAAATCACCTCCTGATCCATGGGCTGCAGGATAGGAGTGGTGTTGGGAGGTAGGTAGACAACCTTTATAAACCTGAACTCTTTGAAGAGTTCATCTTGGAGGTTCGGTGGGTGAGCAGGAGCATTGTCGAGGATGAGGAGGGCTTTCGTGGTTAGGTTGTTTTCCTGTAGATATTTCTTAAGAGAAGGGCCGAAAAAGAGGTTTACCCACTCCACAAAGAACTGCCTGGTGACCCATGCCTTCAGGTTTGCTCTCCACCTAACTTGTAGTTTATCTTTTAAAATCTTATGTGACTTAAAGACTCTGGGGTTTTCCGAATGGTATAGGAGCAGAGGCTTGATCTTGCAGTCGCCACTCGCATTGGCGCACAGTGTGAGAGTTAGCCTATCCTTCATAGGTTTGTGGCCTGGCATCGCCTTCTCCTCTGCCCTTATATAAGTCCTATTCAGCATCTTCTTCCAGAAAAGCCCTGTCTCGTCACAGTTGAAGACTTGCTGGGGGATATATCCTTTGGCTTCTATCATTTCGGAAAAAGTTTTGAGGTAATCCTCAGCTGCCTTCACATCCGAACTTGCTGCCTCACCATGCCTGACAATGGAGAGAATGCCGGACCTTTCCCTGAGGTTATCAAATCAGCCTCTACTGTCTTTAAATTAGTCTTTCGATGCTTCATCCTTGGAAGTGCGCAGGGTCTGCTCCAGCAAATCACCGTAAATCGTTCGCGCCTTTTCGCATATGATGCCCTGTGTTAATGTATCTCCTTTAAGCTGCTTCTCCATCACCCACACAATCAGTAGATTCTCCATCTTTTCATGGAGAGAGCTACGGAGCTTAGAAATTACTGTACACCCTTAGCTGGCGTTATACCCTTTATGGACTCCTTCTGTTTAAGCACAGTGCATATCGTTGAAGTACTATGCTTGTACTGCCTTGCCAAGTCAGCCACTCGCACACCTTGCTCATATTTTTCTATGATTTCACGCTTTAATTCAATAGACATCATCCTCTTCTGAGCACTGACCTTTCCACTCGCTTTCTTCGGACCCATGGTTATAAAAAGAAATGTGATAAAGTATGTAAATGCACAAAAGATGCTTTGACAATGAGGTAAACAAGCACACTGACTGAGGCGTGGGAAACTATGAGACGCTCGAGTCGAAGTAAACTGGTGGGTTGTGTGTAGCTGGCCGATCTGAGCGATTACTCGTATCTCAAATGTTGCTCGTATTTCTAAGCAAAAAATGGCTTGCTCGGCGGCTCGGATCTCAAAAATCTCATATGTTAGGACACTCATATCTCAAGGTACCACTGTACAAGTAAATAGGTTGAGGGGGAAACAAGAGCAAAAACACCAAAACAACTAACACTCCCATAGAAACAGGCAAGTACAACTGGCCAATAATGGTAAATGCATCCCATGTCATTAGTAGTTAAATACCCATTAAAGCAGTAAAGGGTCATTTTTGGTTTATCCTATGGATTCTTTTTTGTCTAATTAATGTTCAGTGGTACTGAGGAGAGTATTAGGAGTGTATAAATTGATAAAGTTTCTAAATCATCAATTAAAAAATATGTACCAAGAATTTCAAAAGGGTTTGTACCACTTAACTAAGCATTCTAGATATTTCTAAGAATATATCGTAAGAAAATAAATTAGAGGTGTAGACAATGATTTATGTGCAGAGATGTTCATAGCAACATTATTAAAATTGCCAAAAAAATTAGATTATTTAAATATTTGGCCGAAACTGGTTTGGCTCAGTGGATAGAGTGTTATCCTTCAGACTGAAAGGTCCTAGGTTCAATTCTGGTCAAGGCCATGTACCTTGGCTGCAGGCACATCCCCTGTTGGGGGTGTGCAGGAGGCAGCTGATCGATGTTTCTCTCTCATCGATGTTTCTAACTCTCTATCCCTCTTTCTTCCTCTCTGTAAAAAATCAATAAAATATATTAAAAAATATTTGGAAGCAAGGTTTGATTAAATAAATTATGGTAGATTCAAATTTTCCAATTATGAAATCATAGTTCTGAAGTTCTTATTGGCAAGGAATATAGCTTCCAAAAGATATGTGACCTAAACTTTTAGAAGTAGGGCAGAAATCCATAAATGTTAATGTTAAAGAGATACTGAAAGAACTCAAATATGTGAATAGCAATTGTATCTTAGAGTTTGGATTTGTAATTTTATTGATTGCTTTACTGATTGTTGGATTGAAAACCAATCAGAAAGAAAAACATTATTTACCTTTCATTTACATTACCTCATGTGGTCCTTAGAATAATGCAGTGTGATGGGTAGTATTCAAATTATTATATCCCTTTTACATATGATGAAAATTTAATTGAGATATCATTTGACTTATCCAGTGTCTCAGTTTCTAAGAGGGAATCTTTTATCCCTTGAATAATACCTGGTATATCCTTAGCACTTAACTATGTATCTTTTGAGTGAATGACTTAGTTCAAAACTATTCTGCAATCATGACTATAGGATTCGTTCTATTGTAGTTCAAATTCCTGAAGCAAATCATCATGGTTTGGGCCTTCAACACTTGGCAACTTTTGAACATTCTTTATAAGATATTACAGTACTTTATTTGCATTTACAGAACATTTAACTAGAGCCAGAAATATTGAGTGTCTTTATGTTTCATCAATTTGATTTGGTATTATAACAATAATGTTTTAGTGATTTAGAAAGTAATTGCCTCAAGATAAAGGGTTGTGCCTTCTCTATGTTCAAGTCTATGCAGAGTTACTCAATTTGCCATGGCACAATCAATTTGATATTTTAGATCTGTGGTGGGCAAACTGTACCTTGCAAGCCACATGCGGCTCTTTGGCCCCTTGAGTGTGGCTCTTCCACAAAATACCACGTCCTGGGTGAGTCTATTTTGAAGAACTGGCATTAGAAGAAATTTAAGTTTAAAAAAGTTGGCTCTCAAAAGAAATTTCAATCATTGTACTATTGATATTTGCCTCTGTTGTCTAATGAGTTAGCCGACCACAGGTTTAGACTGTT
This sequence comes from Lasiurus cinereus, assembly GCA_011751065.1. Lineage (NCBI taxonomy): Eukaryota > Metazoa > Chordata > Mammalia > Chiroptera > Vespertilionidae > Lasiurus > Lasiurus cinereus. The sequence continues at coordinate 8,001,618 of JAAGEH010000037.1, forward strand.
TTAATGATTCCTATGTGGCAATCCATCATATTGAATTTGCTTTGTTTCAGTTGGATTATTAAAATGGACAAAAAATCTGGCCTGGCTATCCCATGGTACATAATTTTTGGGTCATAGGCAAGGTCCTGTAAAGCATCCAATGTAGTGCCTTGAACATTAGAACACTCAATACATAGATGTTATATTGATGGTAAAAGCAAACTTAACTACAATTACAACATTTGGTTCCAAATGATCAGCAATTCTATACTGAAAATAGAGAAACAGAGATGCAGTTTTTAAAATTATATTTTCCAGTTTCATTGAGATATAATTGACATATACATGATGTAAATTTATGTCCAATGTGTTGATTTGATGCATTTATATATTGCAAAAATGGTTACCACAATAGATAGCATTAGTTATCAGCTCCATCAAGTTACATAGTTACCTTTTTGTTTTTTGTAGTGAGAACATTTTGGGTCTACTGTCTTAGAAACTTTCAAGTATATAATATAGTATTATAAACTATAATCATCATGCTATACATTATATCCCCAGAATGTATTAATCTTAAAAGTAGAATTTTGTACTCTTTGTACTCTAACTTACATTGTCAGAAACGCCAGCAGAAAGTATAATTAAGTTCAACACTTAGTATTCATTGTTTCTCATTATCATGGAGACATGCAATATCCACACATTTTCATTTTTTAACCAGGTCCCAGTGAAGTTTTATTAAACTTCATTTATAGTATCATATCATGATAGCATTTTTACCACAGTATCTAAATTATTTTATTTAAATTATTTTGAGACTTCTATACATTATTTATATAAAATTTCTACTGTTAAAAACTTATGCTTTCTAGGAAATATTGTATAATTTTTATTTATTAATACAACAGAATTTCTTACCAAAATACCATTTCATGCCAAAGTCTTAAACCATTCAACATGTGTGAATTACTATACTTGGATAGCTATTAAAAGAGGCATATTACAGCAAGAAGTCTGCCAATATTTTAGCAGAGCACCAAAAAGCACATATTACAGCAGTAATGATACTTTCATCTAGGATATTATAAGCAAGTTTTGTCCCCCAAATTAAAATATTAAAACTGTTAACACTAATGGGACTGTCTTTGGAAACAGAACATTTAAGCAGGCAATTTAAGTATGAATGAGGTCAGAGATTAAACAGAATTTATATGCATATATGCATAACCCATCAACACAGATAACAGTGGAGAGAGGGCCTGGGAGGGAGTCAATGGGGGAAAAAAGGGATATCATTAATACTTTCAACAATAAAGTAATTTTTTATAAAATAAACAAATTATGTTCATTGAAGACAAACTAAAAAAGTATAAACGAGCTCATAAAGGTATGCTCCTAATCGGATAGGATTGGTGTCCTTATTAGAAGAGGAAAAGAAACTAGAGCACATGCTCTCTCCCCTCCCTTGTCTAAAACAAATGACAATGTGAGGACACTGGGAGAAGGTGGCCATCTGCAAAGCAGAAAGACAGTTCTCACCAGAAACCAAACCTACTGACACCTTGATCTTAGACTCCCAGCTCCCAGAAATGTGAGAAAACAAATGTCTGTTGTTTAAGCCACCTAGTCTGGTATCTTGTTATGGGGGCCCAAGCTGATTAATATTCAAGATTCGTGGATGAAATCTCCCTCCTAGGCTCCCTGCTAAAAATCAAAGTTTTCATCCATTGTAAACTGAGAATCACATTAAAGATGAGTGGAAGCATGCCAGCAGAGGTATCCAGAAATTATTTTCAAGAGAGCCATAAAATACAATATGTTGTTATTGATCCTAATAAGGAAAAAAGGGAAGAAGTGATGTAACTTCACTAGAAACTCTTTTATGAGTTTCAATTTAAGACATTTTTTAAAGTAGATTTTCACATATGAGGACAAATACAAAAGTATGCTACTGAAGCTTTTGATACTGTTAAATATGGCAAATACTATGTATTGTTTGTGTGTTTAGTTGTGTTGGAGCAAGGCTGATATTGTCATGAACAAGTAAGTATAGCCATTGTGGTTTATAGCAGCTATTCTAGGCAACTAGTCTGACTCTACTATTCAGTGTCAGTGCTATTCTAGTCATTAATTTCTTCAACTATTATTGATGCTTAGAGCAAGAACAAAAACATGAGCATTTGCTGAATAGCCATGTGGTCAGCTTCTTTCTGAGTCTGTCTTCCCTGTCAAAATAAATGGTTACAGATATGAAAAGAACATAGAAAAAACTTTATCAGAGAAATAATGCTCATTCTGGGGAAAGACACTCAAGTATATGGAGAAAAACTGATCTTTAAGAGCTTTGTTACTCTGTTAATCTAATCATCAAATTCAAAGTTTTGCCACTATTGAGAATATGTATGACAATGCTCCACAGATTGAGAGACTGGTCCCAGAAAAGGGAGATTCAAAATGTTGTATTTTTAATTGATTTTTTTTAAAGAGAGGAAGGCAGAGGGAGAGAAACATCTATGTGAAAGAGTACAACATCTATAGGTGGTCTTCTGCTTGCCGCCCCCTCCCCCAACTCCTACGAGGGATCAAGGCTGCAACCAGAATCACATTATCAACCTTTCAGTGCACAGACTGACACCCAACCAACTGAGCCATATTCGCTGGGTCTTAAAATGGGTATTAACAGAAATATTTTTATAATAAATGAAGAGCTTTCTATGATTTACTTTACAGAAGGCAAATTTTTTTAAATTTTTGACCCAGCCATGGTGGCTCAGTGGTTTATTGACCTATGAACCTGGAGGTCATGGTGTGATTTCGGGTCAGGGAACATGCCCATTTGTGGGCTCAATCCCCAGTGTGAGTGTGCAGGAGGCAGCCGATCAATAATTCTCTCTCACCAATAATTTTTCTGTCTCTCTCCCTCTCCTTTCCCTTCTCTGAAATCAATACAAACATTTTAAAAATATAAAATAAATGTGATCTTTGATAATATTAAAAAAGAAATCAGACTCAGTAACTTGACTAGTTTTTTAATGAGCTAAATCATCTATTCAACATTTCCTGAGGGATTCTATGTGTAAGACATTAGGTTAAGCACCTGTGATGATAGATAAAAACTCAATACCTGTCCTAAATAAATTTTTGTTTTGTATAGTGATTATTAAATTTTGGTGATGATTCAGTAGCTAGGGAACAAAGTAGCTAGGGAATTCTGCAAAGGCATGCCTAAAAGCTTTTAACTTCCTAGATTCACATTAGGGATACAAATCTAAATTGCCCTTGGCCTCAGAAGTCAGGAGAAGAAACTGTAATCCAGTACTGTTTAATAGAAACCTAATATAAATCACAAATGCAATTATACATGTGCAGTATTAACTCTTCTTGTAGCCACATTAAGTAATGTAAAAACAAAATAGTTAAAGTCACTTCCATATTTATCTATATACAGAATATTATAATTTCAACATATAATCAATATTATTAATATTAATATAAAGTCTTCAAAATTGTATGTATACTTTATACTTATTGAATATCTCCATTTCAACTAGCCACATTTTTAGTACATATAGCTAGTGGCTATTTAATTGAGTAACACAATTCTAGTCCTTATGATCCTGAACTTGTATTCTTTCTGAAGCTTGCCTTTTACGTGACCCCAGCAATAAACATTTTCTGAGATACCAGTTGAGCTTAGTTAAATTAGATATCTACTGACTGGATCCTAATAAGAGCTCCCTACAAAGAAATGCTATTCCAGTCTCTCTCAACCCGCAAGAGCCATCTTTTCAGTGTCCTTTTTCATGTCCCACTGGGCATACTTCTATTTTAGTAGTCATGAAGATTTAGGGCATTAAATCAATGTTTTCTTCTATGTGACAGCATAATAAGGCAGAGGTCTTGAATCAAACTAATCTGAGTTCTGACCCCAGATTAGTCCCATGGCAAATTCCTAACCTCATATTTAAAACTAGAGGCCCAGTGCACAAAAATTTGTGCACTGGAGGGGGGTATCCCTCAGCCCAGCCTGGACCCTCTCACAGACCAGGAGCCCTTGAGGGATGTCCACCTACTGACTTAGGTCCACTGCCCAGAATATCAGACCTAAGCTGGAAGTCAGACACCCCTCTGGCAGCCCAGGAGCCTTTGGGGGATGTCCACCTACCAGCTTAGGCCCACTTCCCTAAGCTGCAGTCAGACAGACATCCATAGTGCTGCTGAGGAGGCAGGAGAGGCTCCTGCCAGTGTCACTGCACTCAGTTGTCAGCCCGGCTTGTGGCTGAGTGGAAGTGCACTGACCCCCAGGGGGCAGCTCCTGCATTGTGCATCTGCTCCCTGGTGGTCAGTGCATGTGATAGCAACCAGTTGTTCCCAGTTGTTCCACCCTTAGAGTCAATTTGCATATTACCCTTTTATTATATAGGATGAGGATAGTAATAATGCATTCCTTACAGTGTTTCTGTAAGAGATATTTGAGATAATGTTTATACATTTAAACAAAACAGCATATTGACTATCAATGGTAAAAATTTCATAAATAGTATCTTCTATTATGTTACAATATTATTAATAAAACAATAGCCTCTTTATTTTTGTGTTCTTTATGCCTAGCATATCAGGATTTTAATATATTTTATTGAATTAATTAGTCAAGGCTCACTAGATATGATAATGTATAAACTTGCTCAAGCTTTTAACTTTCCAGAAAATGGAAACCTTAGAAGTGTTACTGCTAAGCAATTAAATTGAGTAGTCTTAACTTAAAGTTTAGAAAATTAGTCTTAATTCTATTATTTCTCTAAAACTTCATAAGCAAAATCCTATGGGTCTTCATGGCCTTAATGTGCATTCAGAAGCATCTGTAGTTCCTTCATCTTTTCCCATTGTCTAATGGAAATAAAGAATGTTCTTTGATAACCTGCTATAAAACATCTAGTCAAAGTGAAAAGATTCAGAATGGAAAAATTAGAATTCAATTGCCCAACATTACAATGAGTCTTCTTATTTCCTAGAAATAGTCTTGTTGGAAGAATAGAGTTTAGAATCAAAGGAGCTCAAGATCTTAGAAACAGACACTACTCAATACATACATACACATCCATTGAAAGACAGGTACACACAAACACTGTCATATACCCAGGCTGACAACTCCTGCTGGAATTCTTTAATATTTTCAACTAACATTGACGTATAAGACAAGAACTTCTTAGAATATGCCAATGTTTGGATGGTTTGAAATTCTAGGTGGAACCACTGATAAGATTATTTTGTTTCTCTCTCATTATATTGGCTGTTCCCCAACCATGGCCTATACAGTAGCACATTTTGAGCTGCTATTGTCACAGGAAATGGAGTGATAGATAGCATGTGAATTGGAGCCCCTCTCAAAGAATTTGTCATTGAACATCAAAAAGAGTCATACTTCTTATTCACAAATAGAAATATGTGGATATTTCCATTTTGCAGATTATAAAGGACATTGTTCTTAAGGATGCTACACTTGACATTTTTTTAGCCATACCTGCATTAAGACATTTTTTGACATCCTCGCCAGAGGATTTTTTTATTGATTTTAGAGAGAAATATTGATGTGAGAGAGAAACTGATTGGTTGCCTTCCGTATGCACTCTGACCTGGAATTGAATTGGGGTGGGTGCAACGTTTTGGTGCATAGGACAGTGCTCCAACCCTCTGAGCCACACCGGCCAGAGTCACAGCTGCATTTTTCTTACTGATTTGTGTTCCCATATTAGATTATACAGCCCTTAAGAATGTGGATTTCCCAAGTGAATAGATAGCCTTCACTTTGGGAATCCAGATACACTTAGGAAAATGAATCTTCTTGTACATTTGATGGGAAGTGGTGTTCAAACTGTTTTTGAGCACTAGCTGCGGGGTCAATCAGACAGAACTGAATTTGAATCCTGGCCATGCATCTTTCTAGCGTTGTGACCTCAGTTTTCTTACCTGTAATAGGAATATAATAGTTACCTTGTAAGGTTGTTATAGTTATTTAATGTATAAATTACTATTATCATTACTATTATTATGATACTAGGTAGAACAGATCTGCCTGCAATAATTAGGAAAAAGATGTTACAGTACATTATGGTTCTAGGCAATTAGTAAAGCCTTAGATATTGTTTTCCAAAATGCCTAGAATGGTAAAGCAAATATGGCAAATGTTGTCAATTGGAAACTGGGTGATGGGCATATGGGAGTTCTTTGAACAGTACTAGTTTTATAACTTTTCTGTAAGTTTGTGATTAATCAAAATTTTTTAAAGTTGCAAAAGTGTCTAAACATCTATTGTCTTTGAATTTCCGTAGTGTGTTTGTGAGTAGGTAACAACCCAGGAACAATGGTGACTCTGAGTTTGTGATTCATTTGATTACAGTGTGAGTATCGCACCTCTCTTAGGTTTTATGCTTGTTAATACATTTGTCTTACTGTGAAGTTTCTCTGATCGGAGGGGGGTGTCAGATTACTCAAACATTAATGATGTCTTAATTTGAAGAGTGTTTGCATCAGCACTCAGGGTAGCATGGTGACCTTAGCTGGAAGCCCTCTCAAAAGTGAGAGGCCTTTCTGAAGTCTGGGACTCTTCTACCCTGAGAAGCTCTCTGATTCATTCCCCCTTTCTGCTCCTCCTTGAATTCAATCCAAGTTTCCCAATAAAGAGACCCATCATTGTAGTGACCTTTTCTCAGCCTCACTGTCAGCTAGGAAAACACTGAAGCTGTTAAAATAAATTCTCTTCCTGCCTGGAGTTCTTTACCTAGGAAAGTTCTATAATATATTACATTTTCAAGAATAAATCTAAAACAACCATGGAAGTGCCTTTAGATAAAAAAAAAAAACCTTGTATAAACTTTTCATGTGGTTCCAAATTTCCTTTCAGCAATAAATCAGGTAAGGGCTGTGAAGCTTCACAAACATGTCACTGTAAAACATTTTAGTTTGATTTCACTTTTGAGGGTAAAATGGGATCATCCTTGGCCATGAAGGCCAAATTCCAGGCATGAAGCCCTTTGGAATATCTCCAGAAAGGCAGTGTTATGTACTTGATTATAAGAAAAAGAACCCACTTTTAATCCTCTGTGTCACTTTCTATGAACAAGTCACTTGGTTGAGTCATTTTCATCTGGGAGACATAAGATTTGTCCTTTGCCAGTGTGGAAATGGTTTGTAGGGACAAAAGCTGTATACGTATTTGGGTATTTGCTTTCATAAATACCTGATAAAATTTAAAAAATATCAGGAGTTTTTGAAGTCTCAGTGGGACCTTTCAAGGAAGGTTGGCACGAAATGTACCTAAGCTTTCACTGTATTGGTGTGGTTTCTTAATTAGGAAATTTCTTGGGTTTCTGTCAGGAGTTTCACCAATCTAATTGTATTATCTTTTTGTTGTTCACTGAGGTACAGAGAAATGATTGGCCTTATATATTTGGGAAAAAGTACTAGCTACCTTTGATAAGTCCTTGAATCCTTCTGGCCATATGAACGCCCTAGTATAAAGTAAATCTTACAAAATATCTGTATTAGCATAGTAAAATCATAAGTTAGGTGGGATTTCTTTTTAAGGTGTGTGGTCATCATTAGATAATCATGACTGGGGACGCGAAGTGAAATTTGGTTTTAAGCCTCTGGGCCCTTAACACTGCTTTCTTTATGTCTTACTTGGGGATGCGGGTGGGGGGGGCATGGCACCTCGATCCTATAACATTCTCAGTGAAATTAATGTACATTCTATTTTAATAGCTTTTTATAGTTTCCATTTTTATTAATGCATCCTGAATATGTTGTGCTTTTTATTGTGAATAACCAATAAAGGATGGCTATAAAAATAATCATAATACTATACTATTTTCTTCCATACTTTTATCTTCCACTGTAAACTTAGAGGCTGCTCAGAAATGCAATTAAAGTAAAATGAACTCACAAAGAAAACATTTAAGGCTATGACAACAGCTCATTCAGCTCCCCGTGGCTTCTTTCATTGTACATATTCATAATAGCACAACGTTTGCTTGGCTTATTTCTTGATGTAATCTTTCTTATTTTTAGTTACCTACTATCAATGATTTAAAAAAAATTGCTTACAGAAGTTGAACACAGGCATTTCATATACATCTAAATTCTTGGGAGCCTGGTGAATACCAGTTACTTGTGGTGAGACAAAAAAGTTAATGAGATAAATGTTTCTAAAGTGTGATTCAATCCCATGGGATGCAAGAGGACTTTGTACTTGAAATGGTTAAGGTCCAGTAAATTATGCTGTCATTTAAATATGTTACCACCACTACTAATTAATCACCCATTATGTGCAAGTTATTATTCATGGCAAAAGGAGGTATAAAACATACCCCTGGTCCTCAGACAATGTATAATCTCTTTCAGGGAAAATATAATGTAATTTAGTAAACAGTGAATTAGTATGTATAGGCCATAATTAAGCCTCCCAGGAGAAATCTTGCAAGGCTTATTTTCCAAGGAAGGTCTCACTATAAAAGTGAGATTTGGGCCAAATCTGGTTCAATTAATAAGGGATAAACTTGCAAGTTCCAAAAGTAGAAGGCAGGATTGTGTTTAGGAGGACCAGAAGTAAAATATGTTTTTCTCCTTTTTTAAAAAAATATATTTTATTGATTTTTCACAGAGAGGAAGGGAGAGGGATAGAAAGTTAGAAACATTGATGAGAGAGAGACATCGATCAGCCGCCTCCTGCACGTCCCCTACTGGGGATGTGCCCGCAACCAATGTATGTACGTGCCCTTGACCAGAATCGAACCTGGGACCTTTCAGTCCCCAGGCTGAGGCTCTATCCACTGAGCCAAACCGGTTTCAGCTCTCCTTTATTTTTAATATTTTAGTTTGTTGTTGTTGTTTGTGTTTTTTTTTTCTTTTCAGAAATAGAGACATATGCACCATAAAACTGAAGAGAAGGGTGAAATAGAAGGGCAAGCTAGATTTTAGAGATTCTTGAATGCAAGGCTGACAAAGTTTGGCTTAATCCTGTAACTTGGAGGTTTTTAAGCAGAAGAGTAATAGGATTTCAGAGAATTCCATAAATTGGTGAGATCGTGGGGAAGGAAGAAATTGAAAGCAAGTGAATCTACTGCCATTCTTAGACCAAGCAAAAATGCACCCAGAACAGAGCCAAGAATTTCAGAGAGCAACTGCATTAGAAACATGGAGGATAGATGTATTGAAAAATAACAGAGGTGTTATTGGCACTTAGGATCCAGTACTCAATGTTGAACATCTCCTTCTATGACCAACACTTTTCAGTTCCAAGGAAATTATTTGTCATATCTCCTGCCCTACTTCTTGAAAAGAAAAAAAAATGGGGATGGCATCTGCAAAGTTTATTTGACTGTGCTGCTACCCATACCAGATATTTGAATCACAGAACTGGTTAGGTAATTGAAAAAACTTATCAAGTCCTTTCTAGCAGTTGGCATGTATGACTAATTTCTTACCCATTGAGCTATTATTTGCTAGTAGTGCCTATAGTATTTTTCCTCAGTTCTTTTCAAAGTAATTCATAAATTAGCATGGTGTTCACAAGAGTTGAACATAACGACTCAAGAACATTTTGCAATATTAAACAATGCATAGTCTTCAAAATGTATATAGTTAGGTCTAAATGTACTTATGCATCAAGTATTGATCAGTTTTTTACAGCGGCAATCATAAACATTGACTGATAGATTTGCAAATACTTTTATTTATGTTAACTGATACATTGAATAAATTTTTCAAAAGAATAAAAACTATGCCTTATTTAAATACTTTTAAATTAATTTTATATTCGTTAATTACAAATAGTATTTATCAGTTTAATAGATCAGAAGAAAATAACTGAAACCATATATTAAAATAATATTTTTCTTTTGATTTATATCTGCTGATTAAAATAATTCAAATCTGTATAATTTTAATGTGATTATATTTTTGTTTTTAACCTTTGGTTGATTTATGCCAATTAGACTTAACTTACGAGTATATAAAAATATTGATTATAAATTCTCAATGATTTTGTTGAAATGAAGGGAAGAAAAATTAATTTAAGGAATAAATATGATATATCCATTTATAATTTTTAACTATTTTTAACACTATTACAGATGTCCCCATACTCTCCCCTCCTTTTCCCACCTCCACCCAGTCTCCACAATTTATGATTTTTTATACAACTTCATCTTATTACTCATCTAGCATTCCTAGCCCATAAAGAATCACTCAGATGATAGTTCAATTGCTGCACATCCATGCCATGATTTAGTACTTACAGTATTTTGAATTTTAGTAATGCTATTAGGTATGGAATAGTACTTAAGCTAAGAATAGTTAGCACGCCTATCTACCCTTATGTTTAAGTGAAATAGTTGGCTAGCTGTCTACATGGAATTATTTTCTACCATAATGATTTCTCCTTATGATATGTGATAGTATCTTAAATTATACATTTAGGATTTATTCCATTTGATTAAGCATTGTCCTTGTTAAAATACAAAAGTCTGTTGTCCTTTGGACACTCCACTCACAAACTGTCAGTTTGTTCCATGATAAATGACAAGTAAGTTTGGGAAATAATAGTTTAAATAAAATTAAACATTTGTTTTCTTATGGACTTCTCAAATCCTGTTGTAGTCTAATGTGAATTGTAATACTTCAAAAAAAAAAATAAAGCATGTAGTATTCACAAAACCTATTCAACCATGAACCCTTAACAATAAACCATCTTTTTTTTATATATAGCCAAGTAATATTTCATTGTACATTGATACTAGTGACCTGGGGCTCGAAATTTGTGCACATTAAAAGGGAAGTAGAGGAAATATTTTAATATTCCTATTTGCTCTTTCTCTATAATAGAAGTGTCTGGCTGGGCACACCCCTGTCAAGCCCCACCGGACATCCCAGCACAGTGGCAGAAGGCATGGCCTAAGGTCCCTCAGTCCTGGCCCATACCATGCAGCCTATTCTAGACCCACCACACAGTGAGACTCCAGACCCACTGTGCCATGGGACCCATCAGTGCACCTCCTGGTGACTGGTCATTTGGTCATTATGGATGAAAATAAAGTCATGCACTTAAGCATGCACATTCATTTTCAATTCCTGATTTGTCTGTGTTTTCTAAATTGCAAAATAAATAACATCTTCAGCCAGATAGCATCATAATGCCAAGTTCTTTAAAAAATGACAAATACCATTCTCTCTACTCAGTATGCTCCATTTGAATGGATTAAATGTATGTGACTCATGAAAGGCCCTGCTGCTTGCTTTTAATAGAGGAAGCATTAGCTCATTATCTAACACCATAAAGTGGTGTAAATGGCATATACTGACCTGAAGAAAAGAATGAAAACAAAAACAAAAATAAAAAAACAGCGTTCAGTGCTGTGGACAGAAGAATCCTGTTTTTTCCCTTTCTATTTTTCTGCTATTCCCATGAACCTATTTGCACTCTGCCTCAAAATCAGATGCAATTTATAGTGCTATTTGAGGTACAAAGAGTTGATTTTCAATCTTTAACTTTTTTTTTTAAACCAATGCAGCTCAAACTTGCTCCCAATGTTCCAGGAGCCAGGCCAACATGACTGTGAGGACACACCTTTGCTAGGTGCTGTCAGGTTTCAGGGCTGGGGCAGGGAACACACCAGGTGTTTCTGGAAACAAATCAGCTCTCCTCTCTACATAGCAGGAGTCTCTTCATTATAAAATTCAAAGCAGCAGCCATTTTCCATTACCCGAATCCCCAGCCCTCCTCGCCTGGGGGCGCAGGAAGGGGCTGGGAGGATATTTACTCTGGCTCTTTGATTTCTCTTATTTAATTAATTGAGCCCAGTGACAGCTGCTTCTTTGAGCACAATGCCAGCCAGCACAGGGCTAGCCACACCTGGAAGGCAAGCAGCGGAGCTGACCAGTGGCTTTGACCAAGCCTGAGTGGACTGGTCACAGCAACCTCGGCAGGTGGGCTGCGCCTGCAGCCAGCCTGGGGTACGCCCAGCCCAGGAAAAGTATGGGGGCATGGCATGCCTGGATAAGGAACTCTTGGAAGTTGTGAGTGTTGGCTAGCCACCCCACCCTCAACTGGGGTGAGAGGCTGATCACAGGTGGGGTCAGGGGAGGGGCTGGGCAGAGTAGCCATCTTGAGATGGTGCTATGGTGTAAGGGTCAATTTGCATATCATCTCTTTATTATATGGAATGCTACGTCATCTTTATCCAATCATTCATTGATGGGCACTTACATATCTTGACTATTGTGAATAATGCTGGTTCCATGTATACTTGAAAATAATATATCCTGCTGCTTTGGAGTGAAATGCTTTAAAAATATCAATTAAATCCATCTGGTCTAATGTGTCATTTAAAGCTGCTGTTTCTTAGTTGATTCTCTGTCTGGAAGATCTATAAGTTGATAACAATGGGGTGTTAAGTGCCCTACCGTTTGAGTTCTTGGTCTATAATGTGACCTATGAAAGAATTCACAAATAAAGATGAGTGGATCAGAAAACTATGGTACATCTACACAATGGAATTCTATGCTGCCATTAAAAAGAAGGAATTCTTACCATTTGCAGCAACCTGGATGGAACTGGAGAGCATTATGCTTAGTTCGCTAAGCCAGTCAATGAAGGAGAAACACCACATGATCTCACTCATTTGTTGATAATAAAGAACATTATAAACTGATGAACAAAAGGATAGACACAGAAGCAGTAAAGCATCAAACAGACTGTCAAATTACAGCAGGAAGTTTAAGGAGAGGTGGGGTAGATAAGAGATCAACCAAAGGACTTGTATACATGCATATAAGCATAACCAATGAACACAGACACTGGGGGGTTGGGGTATGCCTGGGGGGGGGGCAATGGGGAAAAAAAAGAAGTAGATGCAGAGAAAGTTTACTTTTTCAGAAGGGCAAAGAACAAAAAGTTATTCTTCCTTTTAAAATCTTGGACAAAGAAGGGAAGGGAATTATCTGGTTACTGCTGTTGCTAGGTGACAGATATCAAGGGTGTTGTAGTTTGTTAGTTCTTCAGGAGACTATCTGAGCAGATTTCCTAGGGAGGTGTCTTATCAACATTCTTAGAGCAAAAGGTGTGAAAAGTTCAAAAGAGGCTTGTTTGAAGAGGAGAGGGAAGGAAACTTTTTACTAATTATCCCTGTTGAAAACCAGCAGGGAGGAGGGGTATGTATGTAAGAGTAGCTTATCTCTTTCCTCAATTTGAACAGAGGGGCTGTTTGATCCGAAGGAGCTAACAAGCTTGGGGGGCTTAATTACCAGGTACTTCTCATAAATTGTGGGAGGCTATGGCAAAGAAAAATAAAGGCCTGTTTCTGTCCTTACATCTACTATACAGTATTACTGTTATTTTCTCCCTTTATGCTCATCAGTATTTGCTCTATACGTTTAGGTACTCCTATGTTGGGTGAAGAAATGTTTATAAGGATTATGTTCTCTTATTGGATTGAGTCCTTTATCATTATGTAATGTATTTCTTTGTCTCTTACTATAGACTTTGTTTTAAAGTGTATTTTGTCTGACATAAGTACTGCTACCCTAGCATTTTTTTTTCATTTCCATTTGCATGAAATATTTTTTCCATCCCTTTACTTTCATTCTGTGTCCTTCCATCTGAAGTGAGAGTCTCTTCTAGATAGCATTTGTATGGCTCTTTGTGAAAAACGTGAAAAGATTCATCACAAATTGATAGTTACAAAATAGTCACGGAGATGTGAAGTATAGGGAATATTGTCAATAATGTTTTATAACTATGTATGTTGCCAGGTGGGCATGAGATTTATTGAGGGGAACATATTATAAATTATATAGATGTCTAACCACTATGCCAAACTCCTGAAACTAATACAAAATAATATTGAATGTCAACTGTAATTGAAAAATAAGAAATAAAAAATAAGCCACTTGTTATACTTCTATTCTTCTCAATGTAGTTTTGGAAATTCTTAACAATATGAGATAATTTCTCACTGAAAATTCTGAGAAAAGGCTACCAAATGAAGCATGAAATGTTTATGTTTTCAAAGATGAATCAGAGGATAAGAAAGTGAACAGGACAGAGATTGGGATGTCTACAATCAGATCCTTCAGCCTGGCTTTAGGTCTATAAAATTGCCCTGATTGAGAGTGGCCAGTAGGGAAGAGGGACCCTAGAAGGCACATGTGAATAGATCAATTATGCCTTTTCGAACTTTCTTTTTCATGGTATCAGGCAACTAATGTGGCCTTTGGATTTATGTAAGTCTACAATTCTTCAACTTGGAAATATTCCTGTTCTAGTGACATTCACCACGTATATTCTTTCTAATTGGTAAAATTGACATGGAAATCATACATTTTAGGGAACAAAGGTTCTTCTTTCAATCAATAAAACCGTCATTCTCCTAGTAACTCAGCCTTAAAAGTTTGAAATCATCTATGACATTTATGTCTCCCTTGCCCCCATATTAAATCTATCACTGAGTCCTGCTTCATTAAGTTTCTTGAATTCTTTCCACAATTCTAGCTCAGAACTCATCTCCCTGTTGACAACCATTCTTCATGATATGGTCAGGTTCATCTTCATGAAAATTCTTTTCCCCCCCATTTATAACAATCTATTGCTCAGACACCTTTATGGATACAACATCTCAAACTCTTTCAGATGGCATTCAAGAACTTCTATTCCCTAGCCCAGTGGTCGGCAAACTCATTAGTCAACAGAGTAGCAAACCACGGCTCACGAGCAGCATATGGCTTGCGAGCCACAGTTTGCCTAGCACTGTTCTAGCCCATGCACACTTTTCCACTCCTGTGTTCTACTGTCCTCTAATAAGATTCCTTTGCCCCAGAATGATTTACTGTCAACCAGCTATAACCATTCTTTTCCACTCATTTTCTCCTTTCCCTCACATCTTCACCCACCTAAAATCAACACATTCTTCAACACACAGAGAACAAGATTTGTGGTTGGTAATAAGCCTTTCACAATACATAGTGATATCTACCTCTTCTGGACTAATTGAGCATTAATCTTTTTGGCTTTGATTTGTGACTAAATCCCATATGTCTTACCCTGTATGTACCTTATCTCCTCAAGGTAACAATTCTATCTAATCCTTATTTTAATCCTCTAAAACTTAACAGAAAACACTTTTGAAGAATTCTAGTGAAAGAAAATATTTTATAAATGAAAATGCTTCAAGTGACCCTTATCTGATCTCTAAACACAAACTTGAGCATAATAAATATATTTGCATTTTCTTTCCTCAAAATTTAAACATTTCTCAGTATTAGGATTTTATATTACTACTTGATTGCATATATTTTCCCCTGAAACATTATTTGTATTCTGTTGCATCCATTAATTACTTTATTAACAATTAATAAAATCCTCATTTTATGGTGAATTCTTTATTTATTGAACAGGAATAGGGAAATATCATTATTTCTGTGGAATTTTGAAAGAGAAAGTGATGCTTTCATGCCACAAATCTTTCAAACAACTGCCAAATGATTAATTCATATTTGTAATAAGCAGATATGTTATTTTGGGGGAGAGAGAGGAATTCATTTCTGATTATCCTAAATTGTTTATTAAAACCACCTTGAAAGTGTTTCCTGATTTCCTTATTGACTAATTATAATTTGAACGTATTTGGGCACAACTTATGGTACAGCATCTGATTGTAGATGTTTAATTGGAGCAAACTTGTCTTTTCTTAAAGAAAAACCTTTTAGAAAATGCCAGCATTTGGAGTGCTAATAATAATATTTCAAGGAAAATTAGCAGGCAACTTGTGTGTGTGCTGAGGTGTAGAGCCTGTGAAGGAAGAAGGCCAGAACCCTGCTACCTTCACAAAGCACAGGAACAGTTCATCATCAATATGCATATAAGACAACATCATGGTAGTTGCCTGGAAACAAGTAAGAGTGAGTCAAATAATGAAAAGGACTCTGATGCTCCAGTGAACCAAACTGAACTTTAAAACTACTAGAAAAAAGGGTTGTGACCAAAATAGCTCACACAATTCAGTGCCTGAAGATGTATTCTTAAAAAAAATATCCTGTATTTAATTTTTCTGTCAACTTGCATAATTTTTTCAATGGAATACTTATTAATTGGAAATAGAATGGTAAAGCCTGATGTAAATGTTTTACAAGGCTATTGGGAATCTTGTAAATGATAGGGTATCCCTAAAGGTAATCCCTCTCATTACACATTTATAACCCTACCCTCAAATATTCTATCCAGCTGCAGGAGGCGCCTGTTAATTTGTCACGTAAAGTCAATGCTTCAAAATTCCCATCCATTCTAATGACAATATGAAACAAATTATTTCAGAAAGTTTGGAGTGACTGTTCTGTGGTTTTCAATGGTGGAGAGAAGAGTATCCTACAGTGGCATGAGAGGATCCCTCTGGCTAAATTCATCCCTTTCTCAGCACAAAGGATACTCTGTCTGTCAAACTTGACAGGGGGAAGAAATACAAATGCCTATGCTGTTATAGAAACACCAGGTCATTTAAGTGTGAGAAAATATGTAATGAAAGAAATTGGCCCAGGATTTCTAACATTTTACTATTCAAAAACAAAACTTATGGCAGTGCCTTAGTCTCAGTGTATGAACCAAGTGGTCACTGGTTTGATTCCCAGTCATAGTTAGGGCACAGGCCTGGGTTGCAGACTTAATCCCCAGTAGCAGGCGTACTAGAGGCAGCAGACAGGTAGTTCTCTCTCATTGAAGTTCTCTCCCATTGATGTTTCTTTCTAACCCTCTCCCTTCCTCTTTTTCTAAAATCAATAAAAACTTATTAACCTCGCAAAAAACCTAAAATTTATGTATGGTATTATTTCTTTTTTTAAATTTTATTAAATAGCTTTTCTCAAATCTAGAATCTTCTGTATTAAGACTAGTGCACTGTTCCTTAGTATTACATGTTATGGTAAAGTGTCATCTCACCTATTATCTAAGCACTTATCAACTATGTACTAAGAATCTATTGTGCCCAGGGTCCTGGGCAGAGAAAATTATGAAGTTGATAAAGCTCCAGCATCTGAAAGTTGGAGCTCACAGCCCACAGTGGAGGAGGAGGTAGTATGTAAGTTAATAAATATAACAGCACTGCATATGCTATAATGGACTGTTTTTGAAGCTTTCCACAAATTCAGAGGAAATGATAAATTATTCTCTCTGGCAGAATTAGGAAATTTTCACTAAAATGAGTTAAGCCTTAAATGATGAATATGAGATTTTGCCTGATAAGAAAAGTGAGAAAGGTCTCCCAAGCAAAATAATACTATTTAAAAAGTTCACAGCAGCCTGAAAAACAAAACAATGAGGTAAAGAAGGATGAAAAGATGTGGTTAAAGTGTTGGAAATCTCTAGTTGTAACTATTGAAGAGTTTTAGAAATCAATGAACCCTAAACTTCCTGATCGTAAAAAATCTTGGGGTTTTGTAAAAGTACAGATTACCTGATCTTATTCAGATCTGGTATAAGAGGTGTATTTTCTCAAATGGTTCACAGTTCTTTATAGTAATTACCTAAGGTTTAGTGAAACTGTGTTCTAAAATGATACTTAAATTTTAATGTGGCCCTAGCTGGTTTGGCTCAGTGGATAAGAGTGCTGGCATGAGGACTGAAAGGTCACCAGGTTTAATTCCAGTCAAGAGCATGTACCTTTGGTTGCATGTTCAATCCCTGGCCTAATCAGGGTGTGTTGTGTGCAGCGGAGAACCGGTCAATGAGTCTCTCTTACATTGATGTTTGCCTCTCTCTGTCTCTCCCCTTCCCTTCCATTCTCTCTAAAAATCAATGGAAAAATACCCTCTGGTGAGGATTAACAACAACAACAACAAATTTAATGTGCATTAGAATTATTGGAAGAACTTGTGAAATAGCAGCTTTGAATTAAATTCAGGTGGTCTAGCCTGGTATCTGATATTTCTGTCAAGCTTGCAGGTAATGATATTGCTGCTGGTCCATGCACTGCACTTGGAGGAGTAATGTTTTAAGCCATAGTAAGGAGATAAGGGAAACACCCAATCACAGACATTTTAAAGAATCATGGCCAGATTTGTTTTGGAAATCTCACCTGGTAGTGTTGCAGAGAATTGATTTGTGTGGTGTATAAGAGTTAGAGACAGGAAAAAACAGGTAGAAAGTTATTATCATAGTTTGGGTGTGAGACAATGATAGAATAAAGTATAGAATTGGCAGTAATATTGGAAAAGATGATATACTTTCAAATAGTTCAAATGGAGATTTACAGCATGATGACTAGCTGGTTGTGTGGGGTGTATGGAGAGGAAAAGGGATAAATCTCTTGTAGGTGACTTGTATATACATGTATTTACATGAGGATAAAAGTAAAATAAGTTTTTCAGAAAGATAATTATTTAGGGAATATTACACTTTTATTGGTCAAGGTTCTCCATAGAAACAGAACCAGCAGAAACCGGTTTGGCTCAGTGGATAGAGCGTCGGTCTGCGGACTGAAAGGTCCCAGGTTCCATTCAGGTCAAGGGCATGTACCTTGGTTGCGGGCACATCCCCAGTAGGGGACATGCAAGAGACAGCTGATTGATGTCTCTCTTTCATCGATGTTTATAACTATTCCTCTCCCTTCCTCTCTGTAAAAAATCAATTAAAAAAAAAGAAACAGAACCAAATAGGGAAACATTCATTTTAAAGAATTGGCTCAGGCACTTGTGCAGGCTTTGTGCATATAAAAGCTGATGGGGTATGTCTATAATCTGGAGACTCAGGAAAGAGATGGTAGTCCCAGTTTAAAAGTATTCTATTTTGCTGGCAGAATTCTTTCTTGCTCCCTCCCTGAAGTGTTAGTCTTTGCTCTATTCAAGCCTTCAGCTTATTGAATGAAGCCTACCCACATGATATCCCCATTCGCACAATATGAACATCCAGTAATATGGTGTTTAAAAGTAAATAAATAATCACCATCCATTTAATAAAAAAAATGTGGCTATTAAATGTGATGTGGTAGAACACAAGTTTTCAAACTGCTGAGCAAAGAATTGGAGATTTCTCAATATGATTTTTTAAAAGTTTCCAGTAAAAGGTGTGCAGAAAGTTATCCAGTCCCTTAGAATTGTCTCTGTGCAACAATTCAAATGCACCACTCCTGTTTTCATCGGTTTTACAGATTGGTCCATTTTGAGACTTCAAATAAAGAAATGTTTTACAAACCTACCCTCTTTCATGTTTTAAAAGCCAAAATAAATAGGATTACTAAATATAATAAAAGTTGTCATATATTGATAAAGAACATGATGTAAAATAGTATGTACTTGCCATCTGTCTGACTCTGTTCCTCATTATATAAAAATGAGGTTAATAATAGTACTTATCTCATAGTGTTATTTTGAAGATTAAATTATCTAATTAGTGTCTGGAACTTAACACGTGCTCTGTAATAGAAAAGAGTCTCAAAGGAAAAGAATATACCAAAAGCCTATAGTGATTAACTCAAATTGAGATTACACATAATTATTTCCTTCATTGGCTCCTCTCAATTTTATCATTTTTTCCTATAATGGTCACATATTATTTCTAGTCAACAAAAGCATAATGATGTTCTTGAAAAGAATAAAGACTCCCCTGTGGACAGGGAGTGCTATCTATATTTATATTTCACAGTGATGGTGACTGCCTTTACTAACAGACCTTTCACTGATTGAAGCAATTTCTTTGCTTTGTAAGCTCTGTAATAGCAACCGTCCACTGTGATCAAAATAAAAATGAGCTATCTGCTGTAGTTGATGAGCATGTTGTTTCTGTAGTTGTGTTTCAGTTGTAATGATTAACTGATGCTCTCAGGTTTTTTTTATGTGGAACATTGTGCTAACATTGTTTTTCGCTGAGTTGGTGAAGGATCTTGTTTAGTGTATTCTTACCTGAAATAGATGTTATTTTTATAGAAAAAGGTCACCCCTTCCAATGACATCCAATATTTTCGTGGCTATTTTCATTTTTATGAGTCTTTTAACTCCTATTTTGTATCTTTTCCATATGTATATTAAGTTGAGGTTTAACATTTATACATTCCAGATTCTCTTGAACAAGGTGTTTGTAAAATAAACCACATATATTCCATGCATGATTTACCATATGATTTTAGGGTTAAAGAATAGGTGATCAGAAATACTAACTAAGCTATTTATAAATCCAATTACCATCACCATAATTTCATATAAAATTTTTGTATAGTCAGGGTTCCATGATTTTTGTTCTCTTTTCAGGTGCATGTGACCTAGAACTGGTTGACACTGTATTGCTCATCATCTTTTTATGGTTACTAATTTAATTCCATTGTGGCTAGAAAAAATACTTAGGGTAATTTGAATATGTTTAATTTTATGGATTTGTTCTGTGGCCCAGAATATGGTCTATTTGCTAAATGCCTTATGTGCATTTGGTAAGAATGAGTGTTCTGCTGTTCAGTGGAATATTCTATGAATATCAATTAGATCAAATTGCTGGATAGGGGAATTCAAATCTCTTCTATTTTTGCTGATCATTGGACCAATTATCTTAATAGTTATTGACAGAGTGGCATTTAAATATCTGACTACTTGATGTGGCCAGTGTGGCTCAGTTGGTTGGAGTGTCCTCCCATACACCAGAAGGTTGCAGGTTCAAATTCTGGTCAGGGCATATACCAAGTTTGTAGATTCCATCTCAGGTTGGAGTGTATGTGAGAGGCAACTGAATAGATGTATCTTTCTCATATCAATGTTTCTCTCTCTCCTCCTTCCTTCCTCCCTTCTTCCATCTCTAAAAACAACAACAAAAACAAACAAACAAAAAAACTTAAGTATGTGACTACATTATATATCTGTTCATTTCTACTTTGAGTGATAACAATTTTTTTCTCACTTATAATTTAGAACTCTGTTATTAAAGCATAAACAATTAGGATTGTACTGTCTTGATGATGTCCTCTTAACAATCTCTTGTTCCTTTATCATTACCAAAATGCTTTGTTTAATCTTTGTAATATTTTTTGTCCTGAAATTTACTGTGTCAAGTCACTCCAGGTTACTTTTGACTTATAATGGATCAGTATATTTTTTCTAGTCTTTTTAAAAAAATTTATTTGTACATTTACATTTATAGTGTAAAGGTAGTGTATAGTTGGATCTTGCATTTCTATCCAATTTGACATTCTGACTTTTAATTCAGAGAGTTTGAACTTTTATATTTTATGTGATTATTGATTAGATTTAAGTCTAATCTTGATATGTGTTTTCTGTTTATCCCATCTGATTTTTGACTCCTTAATGCTTTCTTCTGCCTTTTTTTATACTGAGTGATTTTTTTATTCCCTTTTATTACTTTGTTGGCTTATTAGAATAGCTTCTGGTTTGCTCTTTTAGTGGTTGTTTTAGGGTTTAGAGTATGAATCTTAAACTTCACAGTCTATCTTCAAGCTATATTGTAGTTCTTCACATGTCGTTTTTCACATATAGAATAAAAAACTTACAATATTATACTTTAATTTAATTCCTCTTACCTTTATTTGATTCTCATTATGTATTTTGAACCACATAATAAATGTTTATTTTTGTTTAATGTCAGTTACCTCTTAAATATATTAAATAATTGTTATAAATGTTTTATATTTACCCATGTATTTACCATTTCTAGTGCTCATTATTCATTTGAGTAGCTCCGTGTTTCCATTTCATAAAATTTTCCATTTTCTTGAAATATTTATTTTAACATTTTTTTGTAGTGCAAGATTGCTTGTGTTGAATTCTTATAGAAATTGTATGTGTGAAAATAGTTTCATCCTCACTTTTTAATGTCATTTTCATTGAGTGTAGAATTCTAGTTTGATTGATGCTTGCTTTCACTCATTAATTTAAACAGTTTGCTCCACTATCTTCTGACTTGTATTGTTGCTAACAAGAAATCTGTTGTAATATTTATCTTTTTTTCTTCTGTGCATAATGTGTAAATTTTCTCCCCACTGGCTGCTTTAAAATGTGGTTTTCCTTTGGTCACTGGTTTTGAGTAATTTGATCATGTGTGCCTTGGTGTAGTTTTCTTTATTTTTTTTATTTGAATTGTTAATTGTTGAAAGTATTACATATGCCTTCTTCCCCCCACCTTGACTTTTCCTGGCTACTCCCACCTCCCACCCCCTAGCACATGCCCTCACCTCACCCCCCTACTGTTTGGTGTAATTTTCTGCATATTTTTTAGTTTGCTTAGGGTTTGCTGAGATTCTTGGCTCTAAAATGCCATTTTAATTTATTTTTCATTATCCCATATAATAAAGAGCTAATATTCAAATGGTCATCATGCCCTCACACCCTTGCACCCTTGTGTCAGGGGACCTGAGGCCAGGCCAGGAGACCTGAGGCCATACCCTCTACCCCAGTGCCAGGCCAGGTGTCCTGAGGCTGCACCCCATGCACTGTGGGGCTTTATGGGGGTGGCCCAGCCAGGTCTGGGTCTACGTGATTTAGAGGTGCACACAGGTCGGTGGGGACTTGACTCTGGGTACTGTGGCATGCCCCAGACTCTAACTGAGGGAGCTTTTCATATACATTTTACTAATTTTCTTTCATCTCTTGCACTTCTATTATAGAGAAAGGGCCAATAGCAATATTAAAATATTTCCTCTAATTAATTTCCTTTTAATATACACAAATTTCGTGAACAGGGCCACTAGTTTATTAATATGGGTGGGGATGGTGCTGTTTTGCTTTCCAGGAATCAGACTGATTTTTTTTTTCCTCCTGACTGAGAACTACTCCTCCACAAGTGGCCCAAGATATTATTCTGTCCTTAGTTTGTATGGAGACCAGTGGGGTTGGCTGGCAACCTGGCATTTTTATCTGCCTGGTCCCCAGAATAGTGGGATGGACCAGCCCCTCTTCCAACCCCAACTGAGGGTTCTTTGTGGCTATTCAGAGCCTTTGCTTCCTTTGCATAGCTCCAAGAGCAGGCAGGTGTGGAAGGCTGTATTCCCTGCCTGAGGCTACTGGGAGGAGCTGGCACTTCAGGAGACAAATGGCTGCTTCAGTTTGGAAGGTTATGAATGTCCACTGCTAGAACCCTGGGATATCTCCCTGCCCTGCTTCCATCTACAGCCTCTCCACAAATCTGTGCCTCTCCCAGCTCCCCAGCCAACTGAATTAGTCCTATGTTCTAGGTTTAGTGAATAAATGCAAAGACAACACAAAAGCAAAACAACCACAAAACTGCTAGCTTCTCTCCTGCCTGCACTGGGTTGTTCAGGCCACTTTTCAGCTGGCCTGTCAGGGCACAGCCTAGGTCTGGATTTCCTGGGTACCAGCAGCCCTGTGAGTTTTCCTTTTCTTAGTTGTGTATCCAGTCTATCACCAAGGGATATGGCTTTGGTACAATGCAGCTTTCACCTCATCCTCTTGGCCCAGTGGCTGTGTGGCCTACTCCTGCCCAGATCCCTGTTCCTACTGTTCTCTAGGCTTCCTATGTCCATATTGATAATTGTCTCCTCAGCTGTGCCTAATTTGTTAATATCAGGTGGATGTTCTCTGATTTAGTTGCTTACCAGTATGGCCCCAGGACAAAGTGCACAACATGTCTGTCTATTCAACTGCCATTTTCTTCTCCCTCACATACTAGTATTGTGGTTTCTAATACCATCTATAATAATGTATAATAATAAAAGCATAATATGCTAATTATACTGAACATCTTTCCAGATGACCTTCAGGACTAAGCCAGGGCTGTAAGAGAAGCCCGGGTTCTGGGTGCCAGAGGGAAGCCGGTGTTGGCAGCTGGGGAAAAGAAGGACTACTCTTGCATGAATTTCATGCATCGGGCCTCTAGATCTCTAATAAAAAAGACCAGGGCTCCTTAAAAAATAATGTATTTGAGGACTAGAGCTGGATTATATATACTAATCCTGGAATATCTTGTAATTCTAGAATGTAAGAAATTGCTCAAGAAAATTTCACAATGATGTGGGTATGCCAAAGGGACAAATAAGCCAACTTTAAAGAGCACCCAATATCCAAAGCTAAACATTTTGAGCAAGAAAATAAATATACTCTCATTGGATTATTACCCAAATTAAAAAAGTAAATAGTGCATATAAAGAGACAAATCAAAGAAAAATTATATAAAACTAGTTGCCCTGAGCATGAATCCATGTACTAATAGATCTCCGGTAGCTTGCTGCTGCCCTCCTGTAGCTCTCCACCTGCTGTCCCACCCTCCTGTAGCTCTTTCCACCCATCTCCCCCTCATAACTTGCTGCACTGTTTCCTCCTGTAGGTCTCCACCGAATGCTTGTAGTTTGCTGCCACACCCTCCTGCTGATCCGTGATCCTGTCATTACAGGGTTGGTCATTATATTTCATGGCTTAACGACCATTTGCATATTACAACTTTATTATAAAGGATAATTTACGTTTCTGCTTCTGCTTCTTTACCCTTAAGGGACTAGAACAAAAATCCCCAATCCTGAAATGTGAGCTGTGCATACTTGTATGTAGAAAGAGGCCAATAAAGGGGCATCTTCCTAGTGAGTAATCCTGATAAACACTATCTCATCGGGTGACCAAGTTATCATCAGTGATAAGTCATGCTGATTTTAAGTGCTGAGAATGGCACTTTACCTCTGTGATCTTCCACCCCCAAACTATATCACTAAAGTAATAATGTAAAAAGTATCCAACAAATTCCAATTCAGAGAATTTTACAAAACTGGCCAGGTCTCTAGAAAATCCTCAAGTTAACTCAAAATAAGAAATGTTTGATAATCTGTTACAGTCAAGAGTTGCCCAAGGAGACAATACAACTGAATGTAATGTGGTAGCCTGGATGGGATCCTGGAACATAAACAAAAAATTAGGTAAAAACTAAGGAAATATGAATAAAGTATGCACTTTAGTCAATCATTGTATATCAATATTGGTTCATTAATTGCAACAAATATACCATACTAGTATCAATTAATAAAATCAGAAATTGGTGCAGGGAATGTTAACTCTGTACTATTTTCATAGCTTTTCTGTAAATCTAAAGTTACTCATTAAAAATTTAATTGGCCATAAAAAAGATGTAGAAAATTTAAATGATTAAGGTTACTCATATTACCTTAATTGTGTGTCATAGATTTATTTAGAATGACAAAAATTGTTTGCCTAGACCTTTAATAACCATCTCCTAATTTGAGTACTTATCCAGAAATTGAAACATCACTGTGCTTCCTAATTTTTGGAAACTCTAACTTAACTAAAAGAAAGACTTCTAATGATAAATAATTTGTTTTTCCTGTCAACTTTCCATTCATCTTCATTGTGAGAAGTTTCAAGTGCATATACTATCAAGACCATATTCATTGCCAGTAATTTTTTTCCAATAGGCACATTTAGCTGATTTCAGTCTCTGAGTATGCTGCATCAGTGACTTTGGGTATTTTGTAGCTATCTCACTCTAGCCAGCCTATTGAAGAGCATTTCTGTTTTAAAAAATTAAATTACAAAAATAAACTCCACTTATTTTGTTTCTTTGCTATAGTTGTTCAAAATCTTCTAGGAAAATATCATCTCTTTGATTCTTATTCTCTTAGAGAGTATGTGAGTAAATCAGATGCTACTTTTGTGCAGTCTTGGCCCTACCATCATGTATTCCTATAGCCTACTTCTGGGATGAGAAGATAAAAATTCTACAAATATTCTTAGAAGGCTAGTCAGATTCTTTGTTTCCAGAACAAAGCATTAATTAATCTACAAAATACCTCTATTTAAATGATGGTTCTTTTAACCAAATTGATAAGAAGCAGAAGTTGCAGTAAATTTTTAACAGAACTCTTATCAGTTTCCAGTGATTGTACCTCCATTTATTGCTATGGACATTAAATCAATTAAGTATCTGATATATTGTAAATGTTGTATGAATATTCACCATCAGTATTGTGGTTGCTATGAAGATACATTATGCATATTGATTTTCATACACAAGTGACGTAAGTATTAGATACATGCAGTTCATATTGGAAAAGAGTGCTGATGGTGACTGTCATTCTCAGTAACCTTGAAGGCTCAATGAACACTGATGAATGTCAGGAACCTCAAGTGGTGACTCCATAAAATAAAAGCTATGAGATCAATCCTCTTGACTAAGAATCTCTGGTTAGTATTTTTAATATAATTGGCTCCCAAATTGGAGAAATGTTAGTTTTCTTTTGAGCCCAAGTTATAACAATAGCCTTCTTATGGCACTATGAAGTTTACAAAATAGTGCCTCTTACATTTTCTGAACAAACCTAAGAAGTCAGTACGAAACCAAAATAAGCAAAATGTTGTTGCAGCTGTAAGGAATATATTAACCTGTGTTATGATTTCTGCTTTCATATTACTGAAAATTTAAGGCTACCATTGGATTTTCTCCTTTGATTAATGTTAGCATTTTGTGACAAGTCATTACATGAAGAGAATTTGCTGGTTCTAAATTTTATGCAGTTGAAGTCCTGAGATATATATATGGATATTTAGTTTGCATTATCTATTTATATAAATTATCTATTTATATGATAATTTCCTGCAAATGTAGAGAAAAGTGACCATCCTATAATAAAGATGTCATAGTTCATGATGTCCTCGCTCAAAAACCAAGGCCTGCACTATCCTGCAAATTCTCTGGTTAAAGTGCTCGGTGTTTATTGAATGTATTGTATATGGGTTGAATATGAGGACTTTAGCCACAGATTGTAAAGAAGTACTTACTTGTTAAGGAGCATGTTCATGGATTCCCTTAAAATTATACATTTTGCACATTGCTGTACCTGAAAAAAGGTCCATAGCTTTCATCAGATTTCAGAGACCTTCTATTTAAGATATTTTTATAAGAAAAACAAATGAAAGCACAATAGATGTAATCCTAAATCATGTCTATTTGCATTGAGTTGTACCAGATAGAAGGAACTATTTGGGTAACATCTTTCAAAATTAAAATGACTGATGTTATTTTCATGTCTATGCTTAAATATTACCTTATCAAAGAAATTTCTCCTGACCAACCTTCATAAAATAATACTGCATTTATCTTCTTGTTATCACCCCCTTTTATTTTTTAAAGAATGTCTCACAAGCCCTGATCGGTGTGGCCCAGTTGGTTGGGTGGTGTCCTGTGCATGGAAAGGTTACCGGTTGTATTCTTGGTGGGGCATGTGCTCCGGTTGTGGGCTTGATCCCCTGTGAGAGCCATAGGAGCAGCATATCAATGCTTCTCTCTCATGCTCCCTTCCTCCTTCTCTAAAATCAATGAAAAAAATCTTAAAAAAAGGATATACTGCCAAATGACAATATATATTTTTATTTGTCTATCTCCAAACTGTCCCCTTTATTAGACTATATGATCCATCAGAATAGAGGTTTTATACTTTACATTGCTCTCTCTCTCTCTCTCTCTCTCTCTCTCTCTCTCTCTCTCTCTCTTTCTCTCTCCTTTTAAATATATTTTATTGATTTTTTTTTTTTACAGAGAGGAAGGGAGAAGGATAGAGAGTTAGAAACATTGATGAGAGGGAAATATCCATCAGCTGCCTCCTGTATGTCCCCTACTGGGAATGTGCCCTTGACTGGAATCGGACATGGACCATTCAGGCCACAGGCCAAAGCTCTATCCATTGAAGCCAAATCAGTTTTGGCTCACTCTCTCTCTCTCTTAAATATTCAGAGCCTAAAATTATGCCTGGGTATATAGCATATAACCAATAAATATTTGTTTATTAATACATGAATTAAAGCTAGCAAATAAATTGTTAACTCTTTTTTTGTTTGTTTTTCCTTAAATGCATAATTATTTATTGCCATGACAAATTGGTCCAAAATGAAGGCTATATTCGAAGTGAGATTTGCCCCTTAAACTGGAGTAATAATTAATGAAATGTCTGTACAAGATAAAGTGTAAGCAGTGTAAAATATCTCTCTCTTCCAAAATGAATAAGGTTGATTAAATGATTAATAAGACTTTATAGCTATTGCACTGAGTACATCCATGGTTTTTCAAGCACCTTCTCATGATCAACCTTCAGTTTCACTGTTTCAAACTTAAAATGTAGCACATAATGGGTCACTTGGAGTCTGCTATATAATTTGATTTAATTACAAAGTCTATTTTTACAAGCAATAACCTAGACACATATTGTTAATTCTTTAAATAAAAGATAATCTTATTTTAGAAAGGATCTGTTTAAACCACATTATAAAAATTAGATAAGCAATTTGTTACATTAAATGAAAGTGTCATTTGCATAAAAAAGATATTTTATGTTTTACATAGCATCATAATAGCTGTAGTTACTACAATGAAATGTGATTAATGTAAGTCAATAATTCCTAAGTAGACTGTATATAAAGATTTACCTTAATGCCATTTCAGATAAGCAAGAATAAAATATTTGGGGCATTTCTTACAATTTTATGAGTAGTTAGCACAATCCAACTACACAAAACTTTCTTGAAATGCAATGATTCCAAAATGAGGAAGATACTTGAGCAAAAATGGCTTGAACCAGATGGAAATTCAGTTGAGGGAACTGCTATCATTTAGACTGAATTTGGTATGGGTAGTATATTAACAGAAACAATCTAGGAGGTAAAAAGGAATAAATACACCAATTCCTATTACTTATTGTAAGTAAATCAAGACATTGATTTAAAGGGTTCTGCTTATAATATGTCTGATTTTGGTATCAGAGTAATAGGTATGTAAAATCAGTTATGAGGTATTTCCTCCTTTTCTATATTCTGGAAGATTGTGTAGCTTGAAATTATTTCTCCCTTTTTCATAGAATTCCACATTGAAATTGTTTTGTTTGGGACTGGAGCTTTCTTTTCTGGAGGGTATCTGTTTTTTCAGTGAGCTTTAGCACTTTCTATCCTATAAGGAATTTTTTAAAATTAATATTGAATATATAGACCTAAAGTTGGTTGTAGTATTTTATTTTATTTATTTATTTATTTATTTATTTATATTTTTTAAATTAAATCTTTATTATTCAGATTATTAAATTTGTTTCTCTTTTTCCCCCTCCACAGCACCCCTCCACCCAGTTCCCACCCTTCTCTCTGCCCTTACCTCCCTCCCATTGATCTCATCCATAGGTGTATGATTTTTCTCCAGTCTCTCCCTGGACGCCCCTCACTGAATATTTCTTGCCACTTCGGTCTGGCCTGCATCGTTTCTGTTGAGAAATCAGCTGACAGTCGTATGGGTGCTCCCTTGTAGGTAATGAGCTGTTTTTCTCTTGCTGCTTTTAATATTCTCTCTTTGTCTTTTGCTCTTGGTATTTTAATTATGATGTGTCTTGGTGTGGTCATCTTTGGATTCCTTTTATATGGGGTTCTGTGTGCTTCCTGGACTTGTAAGTCTATTTCTTTTACCAGATGTGGGAAGTTTTCAGTCATTATTTCTTTAAATAGGTTTTCGGTATCTTGCTCTCTCTCTTCTTTTGACACCCCCACAATTCTGATGTTGGTACACTTGAAGCTGTCCCAGAGGCTCCTTACATTATCTTCACATTTTTGGATTCTTTTCTCTTCTTACTTTTCCAGTTGAGTGTTTTCTACTTCTTTATATTTCAAATTATAGACTTGATTCTTGCCTTCTTCTAGTCTGCTGTTAGGACTCTGTATAATATATTTTTATTTCAGTCAGGGTCTCTAGGTCCTTTTTCATCACCTCTTGGGACTTTCTAAATTTATCCATCATCTCTAGTTGGATCTTTTGCATCTCTAGTTTGACCTTTTGCATCTCCTCTTGGGACTTGATAAATTTATCCATCTTTTCTAGCATATTCTTGAAAAACCTTATATGCGTGGTTTTGAACTCAATATCCAGTCGTTTTTTTTTTTTCCCTCCATTTCTTTTGTTTGTGATCCCTTCCCTTGTCTTGGCATTTTCACTATGCTGGGGAAACTTCTGTGTTGGATTCAGCCTTATGATACCAGACTTGCAAAACCGAAGAAGCCTCTGTTGAGTTTGGGTTGGGAGGAGTCTCAGGGTTTAAGGGACCACCTTGCCTTCCAGTCAGCCCCGCCCTCCACGGTCCTTGAGTCTCACGTGACTGGGTAATCGCTGGAGCGGTCCTTGTGCGCGCGCCTGCAGTGCTTCTAGACCCCTGCTTTTCCAGATCCCCTCTAGCTCCAGGACTACACGAGTCTAGGTCCCCAGGGTTTCACCCGAAACAGGGTCTTAGTGGAGTCAGAAGTGGCACAGTTGGGAGGGTCTGTCTCCTGCCCACTCGCGAAAGCCAGTGGCACAATCAGCAATCTGTCCTCTGCACAGTGCCGTGCGCGCCACCATACCTCTGATCTTTTGCAACTCCCCTAAATTTCCGTGCACCTCTCCCTTTTCACCGTCCAAACTCCCCCCGTATGAGTTTCGGCTGGATCTGGGGTTTAGTATCGTAAGATAAGGGGTTCAATTCCATTGAGAATCTCCGTCTCCTTCCTGCCAGAGAAAGCCAGCGTCTCTATACCTCAGCTTTTTGCAGCTCCTCTGGGTCACTGTGAGCCCCTCTCTTTCCTTCTAGCTGTAGAACTTCTACTCAGCCAGCTTTCCTGTGGGTCTGGATGATGTCCATTCTGTCTTTTAGTTGTAGTTTTGAAATTGTTGTGCAAGGCAGCAGTGTAGGTGTTTACCTATGCTGCCATCTTAGATTCTCCAAATTGTTAACTCTTGAATAACCAAATGTGTATGAAGCTCAATTAGCAATCATGAAGTAACCATTATAATAATCCATCAAAAGCAATGTCATAAAGAAGTATCACATTTTTCAAAATGAGTGTAAAATAGATAGCAACATAGGGTTTTTCTGCAGCTGTAGAGTTTGGTGTTGCTCATGTGGGAGCCATTTTCAGTTTTTTCCAAGTTATAAAATGTTTAAAATTTTAAAAAGCCTTCATTAAAAATTCTTGTATTGATTTAGTGGTGTCAGAAAAAAAATGCAGGGTTAAACAGAGAGACACAAGAATATCTGACACAAAGAGCACTCTGATTTGAAGGGGTGCATTACTGCCTGAATTATGATGTGCTTCCTGGCATGAAAATATCTTGTAGCACAAGTTTTATAAATCATACTTAAAGAATAAACATTCAGAAATTCCACAACAGAATGGATATAGGCAGTACCTATTTCTACAAACATAGTAAGTGAAGTTTACTAGAAGACTCACATTTTGAACTATTGCAGATCAGGATAGTATAAAAAATGTGAAATATACAGGCTTACACTTAATAGCAAATGTACAAAATCTATTTGATGAGAACTATATATATTTGTTGAGAAAAAAAATCAACGAAGTTGAATAAGTGGAAAACTGTATTCTGGTTGCAGTTTTATCAGTTTTTGCTTCATGTATTTTTTCCAATTAAATTTATCGGGAGTGACATTGGTTAATAAGATCATATAGGTTTTAGTTCTTCATGTATTTTGAAGCTCTGTTATTCAGTGTGTAAACATTTAGAATTGTTTTGTCCTATTGTTGAATAAAACCCTTGCTATGAAATGAACTTCTCTATCCTTAGTAATATTCTTTGGTCTGAAACGGACTAGATTGTTTCAGATTTCTTTTGATTTGTGTTAGTATGGCATTTCTCCACCCATTATTTTGTGTTCAAATTATTTGTGTTTATACTGTGATTTTTATAGGGAGAAATATTAGGGCTTTGCTTTTTTATCCAATTTGAAAATCTCTGACTTTTAATTGTGATGTTTAGACATTTTACATTCAATATAATTATTGACATAGTTTTAAATTGAACATGTACTTTATTTTCTATTTGTTTAATCTCTGCCTTCTTTTGGGCTAATTGATTATCTTTTAAAATATATATACTTTTATTGATTTCAGAGAGGAAGGGAGAGAGAGAGAGAGAGAGAGAGAGAGAGAGAGAGAATCATTGATCATCTGCCTCCTGCATACCACACTGGGGATTGAGCTGAGAACCTGGGCATGTTCCCTTACCAGGAAATGAACCATGACCTCCTGGTTCCTAGGTCTGTGCTCAACCACTGAGCCATGGTGACCAGGCTAGTTATCTTTTTTTAATGCTCACCCAAGTGTATATTTTTATTGATTTTATGATAATCATATTATCTC
This sequence comes from Lasiurus cinereus, assembly GCA_011751065.1. Classification (NCBI taxonomy): domain Eukaryota; kingdom Metazoa; phylum Chordata; class Mammalia; order Chiroptera; family Vespertilionidae; genus Lasiurus; species Lasiurus cinereus. The sequence continues at coordinate 8,033,754 of JAAGEH010000037.1, forward strand.
CTTATGGGCTTAAGAGTTAAAACTATTCATTTAGTGGTTGCTTTCGGATTAATATTGTTTCACAGTGAAGCCTCCAATGATATACTACTTAATATAAAAGCTTTAATTTTATAATTTGTACTTATTTTTATTCAAATAGTCAATTGTATTTAAAATATTTAAATAATAAGGATGAAAACATCCTAAATCTACCCAAATTGTTGTCATTTCTAATGTTTTCTTTTCTGTGTAGTACCTCAGAATATGCTGTCTGATATATTTTCCTTCTGCCTGAAAGATTCCCTTTAACATTTATTTTACAGTGTCGGTCTGCTGCTGCTTGATTCTTCCAGCCTTTATACAAATGAAATGGTCTTTATTTTTGTAAGGTAGATTAAGGGAATATAAAAATCTCAATTGATTTTTTTTGTCTTAGTATTTTAAAGGTGTTGCTCACTGTCTTCTCATTTGCATTGTTTCTGCCAATAAATTGCTGTCATTTTTATATTTGTTCTTCTCTATGCAGCTGGGTTTTGTTCCCCCACCCCACCTCTGTCTGATTTTAAGACCTCTATCTCTGGTTTTGAGCCATATCTTTATTAAATGCCTTGCTATGCTTTTTTTCCCCCATATTTTGTGCTTGTAGTATATTGAGCTTTTTGCCTCTATGGGATTATAGATTTCATTAACTATGACAAATTCCAATTACATATACACTGAGGGGCCAGATTATTATGACCTCTGAATGCCTAATAATCTGGCCACTCAGTGTATATCCTCTATAATAAAAAGACAATATGCAAATTATCCCCTTTACCAGGAGTTTGACCAGCAGTCAGCCCAGCCAACCGCCCATGTCCCCTCCCCTTGGACAGGCTGGCCGGACCCCACCCATGCATGAATTCATGCACCAGGCCTCTAATATCTATATATAAAAGCCTAAGTGACTGTTACAATTGAAAAAAAAACCAACAGATGACCAATCAGGCTGTGTGGGGTGACCACGTCAACAAAGGGGTTAGTGAGGGCTGACCAAATGACTGAGCAGCAGACTGTGTGGGAAGACCAGGCTAGTATGGGGGGCAGTGAGGGCAACCAAACAGCAGGCTGCATGGGGCGACCAGGTCAGCAGGGGGGGGCAATTAGGGGTGTCCAGGCCAGCAGGGGAATAGTTAGAGGCAATCAGGCAGGCAGGCAGGTGAGCAGTTAAGAGCCAGTGCTCCTGGATTGTGAGAGGGATGTCTGACTGCTGGTTTAAACCAGCAGTTGGACATCCCCCAAGGGGTCCCGGATTGGAGAAGATTATGGGACCCCTGTGCATGAATTTCATGCACTGGGCCTCTAGAGTGTGTGTGTCTGTTTGTGTGTGTGTGTGTGTGTGTGTGTGTGTGTGTGTGTGTATGCTGAGTGGCCAGATTATTATGTGTACAGAGATCATAAAATTGTGGCCATTCAGTGTATGTTCAACTGGTTTAACTTATCCCAGAGCTCACTGATAATTGTTTATTATGATTATTTTAAGTTCTTTTCTGTTTCATTTTAGATAATTTTCTACCTAATTAGATGTAAATTGATACAATTTATTTTCTATCTTCATAGTTTTATCTCTAGAAATTTATTTTGGGTGTTTTAAAATATTTTTTCTGTTTCTACTATATAGTTTTAACTTATGGAATGCAGTTATAATAACTATGTTAATGTCTTAATCTACCAGTTATAACAAATATTTCAGTTTTATCTTGCTCTCCATGGACTGATTTTTTTCTTTTCATTATTGGTTGGTGTTTTGTTTATTTTCTTTTCATGCCTGGTAATATTGGATTGATTGTCAAATATTATACATTTTATCATTTTTGGATGCTGAATATTTTTGTATTTCTATACACATTCTTGAGCTTTGTTCTAAATTGCAGTTAATTGGAAATAGTCTGAACTCTTGGAGACTTACTTTTAAGATTTATAAGTCAGGACAAAAGCAGTATTCAGTCTGGGGCTAATTATCCCATACTACCAAGGGGAGAACATTCTGAATACATTGCCCAATACCCTATGAATCATGAAGCTGTCCTTTCTGACTGGTGGGACCAGACACCATTCCCCGCCTTGTATGAGCACTGTATACCATACTTCTAGTACTTTATGGTGGTGCTCTTCTTAGTCTTGTATAGTTTTCTAACACCCATGCACTGATCATTTACAGCTGAATACTTGAGGGGGTCTTTCCATGCATCTCTGGAGTTTTCTTTCTGTTCAGCTGTGTCACTTTCTGTGCTCTGTTTTGCACCTGGGTGCCCACCAGACTCTCAGTTTTGTTTTGTCAGGCTCCACCTTTGTTCTCCCTCCCCCTTGTTGAAGGCTGGAACTCTCAATATGGTAAGTTTAGGAAATCATAGACCTCAATTAGTTGTATTCCTATGTCTCAGGAATCTTTATATATATTTCATTGTCTTATATATAGTGTCTTTACAACCATAGTTTCATATATTTTGTATTTGTTTTTTACAATTGGCTTCAAATGGGAGAATAAATCCAATTCTTGTTATTCCATGTCGTTTGGAAGCAAAAATGTATTTCTTTAGTATCATTTTTTAATGAATTATCAAATTAAATGCTTATTTCTTTTTCTCACTAATAACCAACATTAAGGCTGTGTATTTCTCTCTAAATATAGAGGTTTAATGTGTTTTTAAAATATTCTAGTCATATTAATTTTTATCAAATAATGTTAATTTGTTGCTTTATAGAAGATCAAGTCTTAGCATTTCTGAATTCTTATACTGAATATTAACTTTCGTGTTTTTCTGTTTACATATTTAAGTTAAAGTTAACTTTGTAGAGTACTGTGTATATCTCTTAATAGTCTTATCTTCAGAACCTCTGTACACATTGTCATAAATAAATTTCAGAACATCATCAGGTCATTTTGATGTTTTTCTATTTCTCACATAAATAATACATTCATTCATTAAAAGCTAAGTGCTTTGTGTATGCTTACTTCAATCAGAGTTCTTATTAGCTTAAGCCACTCAACATGTGCAATTCCCCAGGCATTGGTGATTGATTCAAGGAAGGAAATTCAGGTCAATTGGATAGTTATGCAATTTCTACACAAAGAACTTTGTTTTTCCCTTTGATAGCTTGGAGAAGAATGTGAGCTTTACAGTTGTTGCAGCAATTTTGTGGCTTTAAGGCAAGAGTCTGAATTTGACAGATATAGAATTTTTAGTTTAGAATCCAAGTATAAATATATATTATGGAATATACTTCAGAAAGATGAAAATAAATTAATTATAGGTGTTATCATTTTAGCCTATTGATAAGCTTTGTCCTAAACTAGACCATCTCCAAGTTTTCAGGAATTAGAAACAATAGATTTCTTTTTTTTAATTGCATTTGAATTTTTGTTTTGTTTTTGTCACTTGCAACCAAAAGTATACTCATAGAAACCCTGACTGATATTTTCAATCAATACAATAGTGTTCAGAGTTGGCAAAACAGGTGATCAGTAACCCTTACAGAAATATTATGGCTTCCTGGGATTTGTAATACATTACAGATTCTCTAATACTTATGCATTGTATAAGTAAATAATTTCTTTAAACCCTTATTTAGAGTCTTGCCTTTTTTTGAAATAACAAAGACTTTATTATCTGGATTATAAAACCATTAGTAGAAGAGAAACTACAAATGAGGAAAGTGAAGTGATATTATTATGGGAAGGCTCTTTGATGGCAGAGGGAAATCACAATTATTTTCTTAATATCCTGGACTAGTCAGAAATAACTTACAAAGCATAGCAGACAGGTGGGTGCAAAGACTTCTAATTTGTAAAATGTACCTGGAGTTCATTATGGTAAAGCAATTATTTGGAGCAGTAAAATTATTTTTTACTATCTTCTAAACCTTATCTGTATTTATTATATTAATTTTAAAATCTGTATCTGTATATATAAAAGGCTAAGATCATCACATCTGAAACAACTGAACAGACGACTGAACAGGCTGTGTGGGATGACCAGGCTGGCATGGGGGTTAGTGAGGGGTGACCAAATGACCAAATAGCAGGCTGCATGGGGCGACCAGGCCAGCAGTGGGGAGGGGGGGGCATTTGGGGGTGACCAGGCTGGCAGGGTGGCACTAACAGGAGACAAATCTGGTGGCAGGGGGGGCAGTTAGGGGTGACCAGGCTGGTTGGTGGGGGCAGTTGGGGGTGAACAGGACAGCAGGGGGCCAGTTAGGGGATATCAGACAGGAAGACAGGTGAACAGTTAGGAGCCAGTGGTCAGACATCCTCTGAGGGATCCCGGATTGGAGATGGTACAGGCTGGGCTGAGGGAATACTCCCGCTATGCATGAATTTTGTGCACTGGGCCTCTAGTTGGATTAATATTTAGTAATAAAATTTAGTAATAAGAGTTTAAAACCTAATTATGGTTCTGGATAATCAATATTTTACTGATTATGATATTTCAAACGTGAGCCTTTTCCTTAGGTTTGTTAGAGGAGGAGTCCTCCAGGCCCCTCAAACCCCCAGCTGCCCAGGGTCAGCCCAAGGTGAAGGCTCTTGGTTATGACTATGACTACACATGTTTCGTAAATATTGCAGCACTGCCATTCAGTCTAATTCCCCTTGTTCCTCTTTCCCTTTATATTTTCAAGGCATATTATCACAGGCATCTTCCTTCATGAAAAGAAAAAAAGGCATAAAAAAGTACTGATTAACCATTTCCAAAGAAAAAAGAAGGGGCATATTTTGCCTTGAAAATTACTTAGGAAAGGAAGTGCTTTAGAGTTTAATTTGAAAGACACTTTTTGAAGTGGGGCTGTGATAGCTGGGTGTATGTATTTTTTTTTTTGTTTGTGTGTGTGTGTGTGTGTGAGTTTTTATTTTATATTTTTATTTTTGGGTCAGTCCTACTTAGAACACTGTAGTAGCAGAATACCCTATTGAATATTCATTACTTCACAGGTAGTCTGGCTTTTTCTGAGTCCTAGAAGAAAATTATCTAAGATAAAAGAAAAATAGAAATGGTATTCTTTTATCCTCCTAGTTGCCTTAGGTTTGTTTGTTTCTCCCAGGAAAAAAGTGGTATTTCCCACCCACCCCTACCCAAGAGCTGACCTCAGTTCATTTTTTTTAATTGTGTTACATGTATACATATCTCCCCATTGCTCCCTCCCTCTATCCAAGGCATACCCTAACGCCCCAGTGTCTATGTTCATTGGTTATGTTTATATGTATAGATACAAGTCCTTTGATCGATCTCTTATCTACCCCAACTCTCCTTAATCTTCCTGCTATAATTTGACAGTCTGTTTGATGCTTTACTGCCTCTGTATCTATCCTTTTGTCCATCAGTTTACAATGTTCTTTATTATCCACAAATGAGTGAGATCATGTGGTGCTTCTCCTTCATTGACTGGCTTATTTCACTAAGCATAAGGCTCTCCAGTTCCAACCAGGTTGCTGCACATGGTAAGAATGCCTTCTTTTTAATGGCAGCATAGAATTCCATTGTGTAGATGTACCACAGTTTTCTGATCCACTCATCTGCTGACGGGCACCTAGGCTGTTTCCAAATTGTAGCTGTTATAAATTGTGCTGCTATGAACACAGGGGTGCATAAATACTTTCTGATTAGTGTTTGTAATTTATTAGGATAAATTCCTAAGAGTGGGATTGCTGGATCAAATGGGAGATCCATTTTTAGTTTTTTGTGGAAACTCCATACTGTTCTCCACAGTGGCGGCACCAGTCTGCATTCCCACCAACAGTACACAAGGGTTCCTTTTTCTCCGCATCCTCGCCAACACTTGTCATTTGTTGATTTGTTGATGATTGCCATTCTGACAGGTATGAAATGGTATCTCATTGTCATTTTGATTTGCATCTCTCGGATAATTAGTGACTGAAGATATTTTCATGTGTCTCTTGTGCTCAGATCCTGCTACTCTGTGGTTCTCAAAACCGGTTTGTGGGGATTTTGCAGCCTGGACACTGAAATAACTCCCAAGCTGTCCCTCTGCCTCAGATTGAAATGAGTAGTTTTTCAGAGCTCTCCTCTGTCAAAAGCTCTGTCAAGAGCCTCCACACTTAGGGATCACGCCCTGCCCCACCTCCGCAGACCTCTCCAGAGGCAGCTTTTCCGCAGCAGCCCGGTTCCCACAGTGTGCATGTCTCTGTTCTGCGGGACAGGAGACCTCACCTTATCCCAGGTGAAATCTGACCTTTTCGTGTGCCCTGTGGATCTCCTCTGAGTCCGTGTGTCTGTGCCAATTGGAGAGTGGTGTTCTGCATCCCCAGTTGTTTGGTGAGTGCTTCAGCTGCAGCTTTCAGACCGAGGCAGATATCCACCTCCCTCTGCAAGATAGCACGGTCTCCGTGTTCACGCTGGTGGCTCTGGCAGACAAAAACCCCGTGGCAGTGGAGCTGCCTGGCCAGGAGAGCCCCATCCAGCAGTCCCCCATCTTCTCCTGGAGGATAACTGACTCTTAACTTGCCAACAAACACTCCCAGTGTGACTCTCTGCAGCTCTCTCTCCCTCTGCCCAGTGACAAAGTTCCAGATGAGTCTGTCTACTCCACCGCCATTTTCCTCTTCCCTGACCTCGGTTCTTGAGAACTCTCTCTAAAAGAGGAAGTGCTGTTCATCAGTCATAATTTCAAGTGCCATTCATGTACTACTTGATTTTCTAACATAAGAGAAGGCAAAGGCAGTGGTAGAGAAACATTTAAATCTAAGTTATAGAAAGCATGTGTGAACTTAGAAAAAATTAAATGTAAGTAAGAAGTTTAGTGATAAAACTCTGTCTTAGAATGCCCATCAGATGTTTAAAGAGGGGGAATACACAAATTGAATCTGTATTCCATCGAATCCCTGTCCTAAACTCTTAATTCCAATAATTACAGGCTGCTGTTGTTCCTTATGATTAAGCCCTTAAGGATACTGTTTGACTCTAGTCTCTATCTAAAAATGTTAATTTCCTTAATAACCATTTATACATATTTTTAAAAATCCCTAATGAGAATATTATTGATTATATGATTTTTTATTTCTCTACCACATAGATCTAATTAATGTATCCAGGTTTTTGAAAGAACAGTCCGTTTTCACAGGAAATTTGGTAACTTTGTTTTGGTTAGTGTTGGATTAGAGTAATGGTTTTTTTAATTTAAAAAAATTAGGGTATTGTTTCTAAAGAACCTGAGGAGATGTGAAGCCACTCATTTCTCATTTCCTTCAAGGCTCCACTCACAAAATTGTTTCTTAGGTTGGTCTGTTTGTTAACTATGAAACCATTATTTTGGAACAGAAATTCCAGCTTGTGTGTCTCAGTGGTTGAGCATCAACCTATTTATGAACTAGGAGGTCAGGGTTCTATTCTAGGTCAGTACACATGCCCAGATTGCAGGCGTGGTCCCCAGGAGAGAGCGTGCTAGAAGCAACCAATCAATGATTCTCTCTCATCACTGATGTTCCTATTTCTACCTCTCCTTTCCTCTCTGAAATCTATCTGTCTATCTATCTATATTATCATCTATCTATCTAATTCCAGTTTTCTTTAAAGCAGTGTCATGTTTAGATAAGACATAAGTTGTTGGTGTATATTGTGTCATTTCAATTAGCAGATTATTAAAAAATAAGAACCTCTGTCTTTTTCATTTGCAAAAATATTTAAAGTCTGTGTGTGTGCATGTGTGTGTACCTATGTATGTGTGTGGCACATGTGTGTATCAGTGAGGTTTCTCTAGAGAAAGAATGAACCAATAGGGTGTGTTTGAATATACAACCTATCTAATAAAGAGGGGATATGCTAATTGACACTCATACCATCACAAATATGTCTGCACTCATAGCCAATAAGGAGGGAATATGCTAATTGACTGTCACACCCCCAAAGGAGTTGGCGCCCACAGCCACAAGATGGTGGTGCCCAGTCCCCTCGGCTGGGCTTGCCTCGCCTGCCTGCCTCCAGAGTCCTCCAGTCCCCTCAGCTCCCAGGCACTCAGGGCCAGCCCAAGGTGCAGGCAAGGATGGTGGCTTCCCAGCTGCTCAGGGCTGCCCAAGGCTCAGGTAACCAGGGCCAGCCGAGGCTTATGCTGCTGGAAATGGCAGCAGCAGAAGTGTGATGGAGCATCACCTTCTCCTGATCGCTGGGTTGCCTTTTGTCCCTGAGGGCTCCTGGACTGTGAGAGGGGGAAGGCTGGGCTGAGGGACACTCCACTCCAGTGAATGAATTTCATGTATCTGACTTCTAGTGAAGAGCTAAGAGGCAGAAATTTAAGTAATTGGCTCACATAATTGTGGGCCTTAACATGTCTGAAAATTTGCAGGACAGGTAGGCAGGCTGGAAACTCTGGCAGGAGTTGTTGATGTAGTCTTGGGACAGAATTTGTTCATTCTGAGAAACCTCACTATTTGCTCTTAAGGCCTTTCAAAGGATTAGATGAAGCCTACCTGCATTATCAAGTGCAATCTCCTTTAGTTAATATCAACTGACTGCAGATATTAACCACATCTATAAAATACCTTCACAGCAACACCTAAATTACTATTTGATTAAATAACTGAGTACTACAGCCTAGCCAAGTTAATACATAAAAGTAATCAGCACAATATCTTACAAGGACATATAATTCTTAGCTTTAATTTTTTTTTGCATTTGACCACTAAATAAATTGTCCATATTTTTTTCTCTAAATCATTATTTGAATATTCTTTTTATGTTTTTATTGATTTCAGATAGAGGAACGGAATGGAGAGAGAGAGAGAGAAACATCAAAGATGAGTAAGAGTCATTGATCCACTGCTTCCTGCACACCCCCTAGGGGGGATTGATCCTGCAGGCCACACACCCCCGCCCCCGCCCTGGCTTGTGCCCTGATTAGAAATCAAACCATGACCTCCTGGTTCACAGGTCAAAACTCAACCACTGAGTCTCACTGGCTGGGTGAATATTCTTAATAGAGGTTAGATTTATTATCTTTAACATTTTTCTTCCTGGTAGCTAACAAGATATTTTATCTCTAACTTGCTAATCCAAAGTTACCCATTTCTAACAATGATCATGTTTTTGCAAGATTTTGTTGGTTGTCTTAGGGCACTTCAGGTATGTCTCTAAATTTGTGAAAACATAGGTTACTCATGGGCAAGGGCTTTTTTGAAATAGTTCATCTTGCTTTTATGAAACAGGTAATTATCACAGAAGAAACCACATCCCATTTCAAACAGATTTATTCTCTTTTCCTTTTATTGATATTTTTGGTACTAGAGGCCCACCATAATTTATTGTAAATATATGATTTGGAACAACATGGTAGTGAACTATTCAGCATCTTGTGCTGTTTACTCTCTACATTTGTGAGAAATGTTCTGTTCCTTTGATAATGACAGTGGAAAAAGTACCTTTATTTATAATTTTAGCTTGGTCTATTTTATAATACTCTTGATACTTTGAAGTCATTCTTTTAAGGATCACCACATTTGGGGTTGTTGGTTGTCCAGTACATCATGTCACTTACTATAGCTGAAGACAAAATTAAGTAATATCCAGCTTTTGATAGCTACATGGAGAAATAATGTTTTGTAAAGATTAAAAACATGATTTTATTGATTTCAGAGGAGTAGGGAGAAGGATAGAGAGAGAGAAACATCAATGATAAGAGAGAAACAATAATTAGCTGCATCCTAAACACGCCCTACTGGGGAGCAAGCCCACAATCCAGGCATGTCCTCTGCATGACAGGGAATCAAACCATGACCTCCTGGTTCATGGGTGAACACTCAACCAGTTAGCCACACTGGCCAGACAATATATATATTTTTTTAATTTGCTGATTACATTGAATGAGCAATTTAAAACTCAAGTCTTTAAAAGATATAGGTGGTATTCCAAATTAGCATATCTTATCCCTTGCTTCTCCAAAATAATAAACTGCAAAATGGGCCAGAAAGAATGTCCCATTAAGACTGATTAATGATATTAGGAATGTTGGAGATTACTAAGTACTTGCCTTCAGGAAGGATGCACCAAGACATCAAATATGTACAAGCTTTAAGTTTTAGGACTTTTAGGGGAAAATCACTTTTACTAATTCATTTTAATATTTATAATCCTTAAAATTGAAGGTACACAGCAGATGTCTATTGTTATCAATTCGCTCTGATGTTATTATCCCAGAAAGTTCTCCCTTTCATGAATAATCAACAAATCTAGCAACACTTTTTTTTTGAAGCTGTTGAGCCATGCTCCAGTTTTTAAGTTAGTATTTAAGAAGAATATGCCAAAGGCTTTCTGAAGTTGAAAATCTAAAGTTGTGATTGTTTGATTCTATAGGACATCCTGAATCAATAGTGACCTTTAGTATAATTTTAAACTACCTGAGTAAGGGAACAGTTTTTACCTGACAGTGGTTGGAAAGAAGGTGCTTGGTTAAATTCGTGCACTTTGTCTTTAGGTTATGTATCCATCAGTGACACTGACATAACAAATGGCTTTATAACATGATACATGATAGAGTAAAACTTAGTATAATATGATTTCATCTGAGATCCTGATTTTAAAAGAAAAAGGTTAGTTGATAAAAAAATTTAGTTTTATCTTTAACAGTTGTGGGAGGTAAAAAAAAAACAACAAGCTGAATATTTTCCTCACACCTTCTAAGTTCTGGCAGAGGTGAGATAGATTAACAGGAGAAAATCATGTTTATAATACATGTACATGGTCAAATCACATAAATATGAAAATTCCAAAGAGAATAAGTGAGGCAACCACTGGGTATATAAGACATTTTGGACACATATGAAAGGGGGTGGAATGGGGTATTAGATTTCAGAAGTGAGAATGGGCAATTTACAGGTAGTTAAAGAAGGAACACACATGGCAGGAAAAATGCTTGCTAGGCAACTCAGAAACAATGGTACACAGTGGTTTATAGCAAACAGGTCCCTGCCTGAAACCCTCATGTTTACCATACTTAATTCAGATTAGGCTCAGGAAGCATTTTAAGATCTTCCTAAAGTCTCTTTGTTTTTGTCTGGTCATCTGTGAACTGCTACAATATCTTAGCCAGAACATAAGTTTAAACATATATAGTGATTAATAAATTATACATTCTGATAATAAAAGGATGGACAAGTTAAGAGAAAGGAATAAAAGAGGGGATATTTTTATTTTACCCTTACACCCCTATCACAACTGCTCTAAAAATCAAATCAACTTAATTTAGATAAACAATATAAATTTAATTAATTCATATGTATGGAAAACTGCATGTGTGAGTTAGAGCCCCCATATACATGGGAGGTTCAGAGACAGAAAAGTAAAATAGGGTGTCTCTGAAATTCTGAAGTAAGGATCACCTTGGGCCTTCAGAGGGGCGGAAGGTCATTTACAGGACCATAAGAGCAGATGGTAACCTGCCCTAGAGATTAGTCAAGAAAGTTATTTCTAGTGACAACTTTAGGGATATAAAAATAATTTTCCTCCCACTTTGTTGGTTATTCTAGCTGGGCTAACAATCTGATTAACAGAGAGAGTTTAGCAGGATAAAATGTCCAAAGTTTATTATATGAATGTACATTCTGAGGTCCATGAGAATGTGACCCAAAATGTATTGGGCAGTTGGGATGCCATTCTGGTCAAAGGAGAAGGCGGGGGGCAGAGATTTAGGATTTCAAAAGGAAAGCAGTTAATTCATAACTAAACATGCTAAACAAATTCTTGTTGTGCAACCGTGAACCCCTGGGAAACAGAGGGAAAAGGGCTTTGCCAGATTTTTTCCTGTCTATCCTATATGTGCTGTGTTATCATCTGTACAGAGATTCCCTTCCTTGAAGCAAGGTTTTATATCTGAATTTCTTTAGGCAGGAAGGGAGAGGGTTAGAGTTCTTTCTGAGCCTTTTAAGAGTTTCTTAATAACCAGCTGAAAATAGATGGTTCCTGAAGGCACATTTTTTGGGGTGGAAAATCTTTAGTCCCTTTCATAAATCTTATGGGCAAGTCCCCCAACTTAAATTCTATGAGGGAGAGGTAAGAGTTTCTCTTGAGCTGCAGGATCTTGATTGTCTTCCACTCAAAATCATCCACACACCAAAGTAGCACATCCTGGGGAGACTTGTTCTGAACCCCTCTGTTCCATGCATGCCACTCCAAAATACATGGTTATATTGCAGATTCAGAACCCAGGGTATTAATGACCATGTGATAAGTGCAGATCTAGAATTGGCAGTAAAATAATGAAATGACTTTCAGAAAATTGTACAACTGTACTCAGAAAAAGAAAAATGAAATCATCAACATGGGATCAGGCAGGGTGCTGTATGTGATTCGCATACCTCTATCCAACCTTTCACTGCACTACCTAGAAGAAGATTAATGCATCAAATATATCTTTGGCTTTTAACAAAGTAAGAGAAAATTTCTAAAGCTTTTAGTTCAGACATAAAATATTCTATAAAACAAGGAGGAAAGTAATTAATTTTCAATTCATTTGCAGAGACTTTGTGTGAATGAGAAAAAAAAGATTATTTCCAAGTTATGGACTTGATGTGCTATAATTAGAAATAGGACCTAAATTAAGTTATTCATTCAACTAGAAATGCATTCAGGATCACAATGCTTGGATGCAGTGTATTTTCCTATGTTATGAAAATAAACATTCTGATAAGCTAGCTTCTGCATTTAATATGAATGGAGACAAAATAAAATAACTCCAAATCACATAAAAGCTCCAGAGATTTTCAAGGAGATAGAAAGGTGGGTTTGTTCATTTTCAGGCATGCCATTTTATGGCATTGGGAGGAATCCAAATGAGTTTGCCTCATTCTTTGATATGGAGTATGTTGACTGTTGTGCTGATTGCATTTTGATCTTTGCTGTATAAAAATATATATTACACAGTAAATAATAAAACTATTTTGAATTGATTTATAGAATAGCAGCAACTGATGAAATTCTTGTTCTGCTTTATAATTCACTCTTATCTCCCAAGAAACTGGGCTTTTTTGGACTGCTCCCATATAGAAGATATTGTCCACTACTTGATGTCACCTGGGATTTCAAGGTCACAACATTAAATTCACTCAGTTTTATGAGCTGAGGTGACAGCATTCTGATATTTTTACTGTGTGTTGCAGAATTAAAATACAGCAAACCTACTGAGTGAGTGAGGTTATAGCTGCTATCTCCTTATTCAGGACTCCTTTTTCCTTATCTATAGCATTCTAAGACTCCAAGGATAGTATACCTCCTGGAGGAGTAGATATTTTGGGGCTTCAGAGACTTTCATATAGTACTTTTACTGCCCAGAGGAAAGCTTACTGCTTCTTGAGTGAAATTTCCTGAAAAAAATAATTAAAAGTAGTCTTACTTTGAAGTAATTCACATTATTTGTATATTTCACTCTAATACTGAATAATTTACAAAATGTAAAATTAAAACTTTTAGAATATAAGATAAGACAACACTCCAAGAGGTATACTCATTGTTCTATTGGTGTGAGAGGTATAAGCACAGATCAGAATAGCAGCAATGGTGTGCACTCCCAATAGCCAAAATTATGTAGTGAAAGCAATGACTTTCATTATTTACCATTAGAAATCATGTTTGTTTAGATTTGCAAGGTTACAAAATGAGTTACAAGATGATGGCAAACTTAAAAACCAGAGTGAATCTTGAAAATATTCTATAGTAAGGTAACACAATAACTCCATTTCTTGAAGCCATGGAAAATCTTTGTTTTATATAATACTCCACTGTTAATCAGAGCCAGAGTAAATGTAACTGCATTTGATAATGCTTTTGCTACTGTTTTGAGCAGTTAAAACATTTTGGCACATTTCCTATTCAATTTTGGTCCTTAAGGCATCTCCCATTCAGAGAGGTTTTTCCATGTTAATATTCATGCTGTTCTACTTGGCTTTCCCTTTTCTTTCAAGTGATGTCTTCTTAGTTGACATAATGAAAAGGGTAAGTTGCCTAATCAGGCTTTTTATAGTAATAAGAACTGGGGAAAGATTTTAAAAATTATATGCATATAATGCATGTCATCAAAATCAGTGGCATTGTTAATGCGAATGAGCTCACAACACAGTCACTTGAAGAGAGGAACTATTTCTGTCCTGCCCTTATGGTCATCAGACAGAATAGAGAAACAATCAAAGATACACAGACTATCAACATCTGTAAAATGAAATTTCCAAATTTATAATGGAATTAATGCTTTCAAAGCTATAAACATCAAAAGAGGCTGCATCTGCTAATCCTTGCCTTTGACAAGCTGTGCCGAAAGGCAGTCAGTTGGTGTTGCAGGCAAGGACTTTGGGCAGAGAGGTTGCAATTTGTTTACTGTTTTCTGGTGCACATCCATGGGCCATATGATCAGGCTCTTCATGGAAATAAATTGTCCATAGTTTTCTTTCACCATGAGAATAGGGTAGTAAAAGTATTCAGAGCTGTAGAAATAATCAACAAAATCTGTTTATTATGAAGATTGTTTGAAGTTTGATACTATTACCTATCTCATCTACTGTCTATACATATCTTAGAGTCAGGCCTGTATGCTCTTGTAATTAGTCAGAGATATTTTATGCTGTTGTTAAACAAAAACTTATTGTTTCCAGATAATCAAATTCCTCCCTTGCTGGTGGAAGTTGAGGTTCTTGAGATAACACTGAAATGACTATTTTCAGAAGCCCAGTCCTCTTGGAAAAATAAAATGTGTTAGAATACTATTTGCATGGAGTTACATTCGTCATTTTCCAACGTGCCATGTCCCTTAAACCAGTTCTGAAAGAGGTACAGCTGTGGGTTCAGCAAAGCCAAGAGCAAGGCCAGTGTCCAGAGCCTCTGTTCCATATTGCAGCTGGGTCCAGTTTAGCATTCAAGCAGATTAAAGTCCATTATTCCATGGTGTGGGTTTCATGTGGCCATGAGCCACATGGGCTCAGGGGAGCACACCCCTTATAACAGGAGAGCCAGGCCCATGCGAGAGTAAAAACCAAGAGAGTGTGCTCCATTGTCTAGGAGTTTTAATATTCAGGATTCTTACTCTTGCAGTGGTCATGCCTGTTCTGGCCCCTAATTTGTTCCCAGGTGTAGTTGACAATCAGGTAAGCATCTTCAACATCACTCAGACCTCACTGGGCATGCATCTAAGCTGCCTTTGTCCAGTCCTTTTCCCATTGATCAGCAGGGAATAGACTTGGGGAGTATAAATTACCAAAGCTGTATAAAAGGCATGCCTATGTTGTCTAGTCTTCCCATTATTCCTTTCTTGTTGAATAATAACCAGATTGTTATAGTGGTATCATTATGAGACTGAAAGTTTGTTCTGATTGAAAGTACTTACTGAGCCATTGCCAACCACACAAGATTGGGTCCTGGGGCATGTAATCTAAACCACCACCAGCAGAGGAAATGGAGAAGACAAACTTGTCCACTCTCCTGGGATTGACAGGGCTCTTTTATAGATTGAGTTTGGGGAAGAAAACTTTAAGTTGTTTTGGAAGAATTATGCTGGCTATAAACAAGGGAGAGAAGGAGAAGGGGAAGCAGAGAAAGTTTTGGGATAGGTGAGTAGTCATAAGGAAGAAGCCGCTGGACTGGTTGTGGACAATAGTTAGGAATGGTCACTGTGTAAGCAAGATGGGTGGCCTCTGGTAGTTGGCTATTTCTGTTAGATAAGAACTAAAATCGCAGCCTGGAAGTTTATTCAAAGTTTCAGTATACAGCACTTTCAGCAATATGAGTAGTCTTCTGTTGAATTCTGCCTATGGCTGTTAACAGACAAATTCTCTTTTTCTCTCCCTCCCACTCTCTGGCCTGTTATAATTTAATTTAGGACATCTTAGCATTTTTTCTGGTCACTGTCTTTGTTATCAGGACCTTAGTGTCGAGTTTGTCTGCCCACATGCACTGGCCCAAAGTAATACACAAGTATGTGTTTTCAGTATAGAAAGAAAAATAGTTTACTCTTGAGTTAGCCAATATGTAGTACAGGGAGCTAATGCTTGAAGACCTAACCATCTGATGCATATGGGTAACAGATTATACAGGGCAAAATTAAGACACTGTGGGTTAGAGGTTTATGATTGTGCTGGGAGCTGGTTGGTCAGAGATGAGGTAAGGGTAATAAATCATTTCCTCAAGTCTAGAGGACAGTTCTGTGGTCTATTCTTGGGTCCCTGCAGTCTCCTGGGAAAGTAGTCAGAGGGTCTTTCCACCTTAGGGCTCAGGAGCTAAAACATAATGTAAGTCAAGATGATATCTTTAGCCTGCTGGAGGTCTGGACTATGTGACCATTAGTCTTCTGCTGCCTTGAGAGAGATGATTTATAGAAGTAAGATTTAAAGCTAAATGTAATCGAAAATATAGGGACCCTCAGTTTCATCTGCTCCAGAATGTAGATGTTTCTTCCTCCCTCATGGTGAGGACTAAGTAGCACAGCTTTCTTCCTTTCTTAGGGCCAATGAAATCCAGCTTAGAAGAATAATCAAACTGACTATAATTGTTTCTCAACAATACAAGAATTAGAGTGTATGTATTTTTTCTCCACAGCAGACTTATGCCTGCACATTGGTTTTCTTTTGATTATGTAATCATATGTTGCTAATATCACCGATTCAAAACCTCCACTTTCCTTTCTAATTAATGATGAAGTGCACGTCATTATAATGGAAGTCAATTAGAAAATTTAGGACAAAGTAAATATCAAAACAGTATGTGCTATGCACATGATTTAAAAGATATGTATGTATCTTGGAAGTTAAGTGCTTGAGTAAGAAATGTGATGTCTTTTATCTTCAGAGATAATAGTGATCAACAGTCTAGGCTCTCTGCTTTGAGTTGTTTAGTCAGAAGCAAGGTGGGATTGTATGCAAAATAATTTTCATTCCTTTTGTCTTATGACCTGTGGCACATAGTTGCAAGGCAGCCAACTAATGAGGGGTACCTTGTATAATCAAATCTTGAAATGAAACTAGCTGGTCTGTATGAGGATTTGCTCCATGATGTAGCTCTTTTTAATACCATATTGTAAGCAATGCGGTAAATAAGTTCTAATTGGAAAAAGTAATAAAAGTACCTATTGTCCAAATGGCCCACAGTTATTGCCCATGCTATGATACCAGTTCTGAAATTCTAGTTCTAATGAGTGAAAACATAAATAGATTTTATATTATAGGGGTGGCAAAGACTGTTTGCCTAAAGTAAAATGAAAGGTCAAACAACTTGGTGGTGACACCCTTTATTTTTATGGTACCCAAGAAACTATTTGAACTGAAAATTATTAAATTGCCTTAAAATGGATCTGACTTAATCATCTATAAATACTAAGTGTTGGGTAGTTGTCTTTATATCTTATGACTTGAATAGCTTTAAGGTAAATGTACCTTAAGCTTTGATTCCTTAGAAAGTCTATTGTCTTGTAATCACTGCTGACATTCTCTTTGAAAGACCACCCACATTTGGTAATAGCAAGTGCTCTACAGTGAAAGATGTATGGATTTTCCCCCTTGATTTAACTTTGTCTTAAAAGGATTTGAATAGTAATTTCAACAAGGAAGTTGTTACAACGTATTTTCTATCACCACTCACATGTGTGTACCATTTAAATTTGTGATGAAAAAAAATGTTGCATGTACTTTGGTTTGGCTGAAAGATGATACTATGCTTATCCAGACCACTTAGGTTTGGTAACTGGAGCTTAATGACTCAATTTCACAAGAACAATTTCCCACGAGATTTTCAGATTGTACAGCTGTGCTTTTAACTGTGTATCCGGTAGGAACTGCCTGGTTGGTACACTTCATCTTGAGCTTACTTGGCATAAACATTCGATTTCTAGAACTGTTTTCAGTCACCACCTGTGACACAAACATATCCTTTTGCCAATACCTCATGTTGATAGTTAACAAATTATTAGTTAATACAGTACTTAACAGTTGATGCCTTTGTCGGAGAGGAAGAATCATCCTCTGCCTTTCAAGTTCTTCTGTCTAGACTCATAATCAAATGAACACAAGATAGATTGCCAGGCAAAAAAATAAAGTTGAATAATTGGTATACCTCCTGGATACATGGGAGAGGCCCAGGAACACTGAATAACTCTGCTCACCCTCACCTTTAAAAAAATGTTTTTATTGATTTCACACACACACACACACACACACACACACACACACACACACACACGAGGAAAACACTGATCAGCTGCCTCCCACAAGCTCCCAGACCCCAAGTATCAAACCCACAATGTGGACATGTGACCTGACTGGGAATCGAACCAGCAACATTTTCCTTTATGAGGCCATTATATTTTGGTTTCAGGGAGGCTGATTATATCACTATATTTACCTTAAATGGTAGTTATAATCCTAGAATCAAGTAAATAGCAGTAGCAATAAAAAATTTAGTAAAATGAGGGATGTGTGTAAACTACCGTTACTACTTCTTGGCAATGCAGAGGGGATCAGAGTTTTCCACCCCCTAAAATATGCCTCTTTTTGGATATTTATTATTTTGAACTTGTTAATTTTAAGAAACAGCAGACATGGGAGCCACTCTGACATCCAAGGTTCTATAGCGAAGGAAGGATTTAAATTTGCATGACCACCTTACCCTTGTTAGTGATGCTTTCCTGGTAACTACCCATAGCTGACTCCCCAGACCAGCATCTTCTTTTGACTTTAGGTGGTATTTTAGGTGATGGCTTCTACCACTTTGATGATAACTCAGTGTTCCTGGGTTTCTCCCATGTATCCAGGAGGTATACATGTTAATAAACCTTAATTTTGTTTTTTGACTGCCAAATCTGATTTTTGTTATTTTGATTAGACCAGAAGAACTGTGAAGGGTGCTAGAAAATTTTCCCTCTATGACAAGTGTTAGTTGTGATACTTGTGGAAGAATACTATAAATATTGAGATGAGGATTAATAGACATGTAAAAATATCACATAGAGATTGGGGATTAAATTAGAACTTGCAGCAGAAAATTAGATTTATATAAGCAGCAAAGAATGGTGGGAGGGCATGAAAGGCAGAGTTTCCAGCCCAGAGAATGACTGGAACAAATGGGAGGCTATTGAGAACTATACTTGGAACCTCAAACAGGTGCTAATAAAGGTTGCTTCATGTTGACTTTCTTATTAATTGCATGTGTATATGCAAATCCATAAAAGCTATAGTTAATTGATTGCAGGGTGGTATGATTATGATTTTTCAGGCAGCTGTTTTAGATGAGAATTATTATTTCAGGCAAATTTCTGCTCACATGATTACCTTAAATATATGCAAAGTGCACTCACATGTATTTCACATTGTTTACTTCCTGGTGGGAGCAGGAAGGGAGAGGAGAACTAAGCTATAACTGTGGTCAGTCCAGTCCTCTAGCTTTGTCTTTTAAAATAGCTCCACTACCTATTCCCTGAGCCACTAAGAAGATGTAACAATGAACCTTATACAGCTCCTAATCACACCAAATATGTTCAAAACAGCATATAAATCATAGACCTGCAAATTCAATGGAGTAAGACATTGTGAAGGGGTTTCTCTAAATGTGGATATGAAACCTTCTTCTCATACTACCACCCTCCCTCTACAGGCATCACGTTCTCTTTGTTTTCCTCCACCAACATTTACATTGCCACCTCTCCCTTGGAAATTTGACAGAAACACAGAGACCTCAGCACTTGTGGATCTTTAACAAAATATCACACAACAGAAACTAACTCTATAGTTTCATTTTCATAACAGCAACATATTTTTTTTACCTGTCCCCTAAGTGGGATTGTGATCTGCCTGACTTGTGAGTTCAGAAAGCATCCTTTTTATTCACTGAAGCAGTGCCCTTGCTGCTAATTGCACTAAGTCAGTGGTTGGCAAACTGCGGCTCCAGAGCCACATGTGGCTCACGAACCCAGGTTTGTTGCTCTATTGACTAATGAGTTTGCCGACCACTGCACTAAGTGGACCACAAAGGCTAGGGGCTAGGCAGGTGCTCTCTACAGTGTTCAGTAATTAGAGAACCCCATCATTTGAATTGGACTGGCCTCTCATTCCTGACAACTTGAGCCATTTCAGTTGTGCTGTGACATTGCATCAAAAGGTTAGGTTCCTACTGCTAGAGTGAAAAGTGAAGAATGTAAGAATTCAATTGAACAAAGAATCCAGAATTTGATTTTTTAAACTTTTGCCTAAAAGTATCCAAGTGTTTATTCCATTGTGTTTGGATCTTAGACTATAATATCTGAAAAAAAAAAAAAACACGGATTACTTATAAACAATGTTGTTGCCATACTTTGTTACAACCAGGTTTAAAATGTGAAAAGAATCTAGTCCATGGAGAAAATCTCACAAATGCAAGCTCTTAAGATGTAATGCTATTATATTTCATATACTCTTTGTACTTGATAGGGCATAATGTTTTGGGTGCTGTGTGTGACTTTTTCATTCAGTCATCATTTATCTACCATAAAGAAGAGGCACTGAAACAGCCCATTTCTCTTCCCCTTGTATGTGATGGAAAATTTTTGCTCATCTCTTTTGCATTTGTCTCAAGATCTTCTTTTTCCATTTTGATTTGAGCCATAAGGAATGGTTGTTGAATGCTGATGAGACACTGGGTATTGTTTTTGTTCTTTATTCGCTTTGTTTAGGTTTTTTTTTTTTTTGTCACTTTGCCTAAATTGTTTCAGAAAGTTAGACAACTTGCTTTCTCTTAATTGGGAACCTCTAATGTCAGTGAAACCGTTTCCCACAGCTGTTTTTAAGATGTGCTTGTGGCTGCCTGACCAGGTGAATAGGTAAATGTTACAGTGATTTCTCATGAGAATAATCACCTTGCTTGGACTGAGTTGGGAGAGAGAAGTGAATCAAATGCCACAGAATCTTAGCTGTAGTGGTCTCCTTGCTGGGTGGAATGCCTTCCCATCTTTTGTAATGCAAATAGTAATTTAATTCTGCCCAAGAGCAGGTCAGTCACAGGCTTAGTTTGCTTTCAAGGTGAGGGAGCTACTTTAACTTGCCATTCTGCTTTTTTACAAGATTCTTATTTACAACAGTTTCTTAATGAATTATGTCAGAGTAGCTGCTGGTATGATTCTCTTGATAGCAGGGCCTGTGAAGCAGAATGGTTAATGATGCACACTTTGCTAATTCCAGTGGAGCACATTAGATCCATGATAGTGCCAAGGATTATATTCCAACCTCACAATAAATGGAACAGTGCCATCTTTTGGTCATGAAGTAGGAAAACAAATTTGGATGGATAAGATTCTGCAAGTCAGAAAAGTGATTTCAAACTATTTGTTACTGATTTTGGTGGTCATACAATCTACAAATAATACTAACCTAATTCTTTTCTGTTTTCTTCTTTTCCTCTTTGTAGCAGCCCCTATGATTTGTGTGAATTTCGTGTAATAATTGTGCTTCAGGAGAAACTGAATTACAGTACATCCTAATTATGCTTTGCACAGGAATTAATTGCACATGCATTATGCAGGTAATCTGAAGAACACCATGGTTACCATTGTACACATGGCACTTCTTTTATGGACTGGTAATTAATCTGAGAAAATATTTGGGAAGAATTTTGAAAGAGGGAATAAACAAGCCTTGCAGTATTTGTTAAGGATTGTGAGTTGGAGATTGATTTTAATTTAACAAAATTATTTTGAGAATGCCTTCTTATTTCTCTACCTAGCTTTTCTCACTAAACAATGAAGAATCAATCATTTGAATTAGAATCCTTCATTTTGAAATTCATTTTCTTTATTACTTTTTTCTTAAATATGTGTTTATTAATTTTAGAGAGAGAAAGGAAGAGAGAGAACGAGAAAAAAAATTGATTGGTTACCTCCTGCTGGTACCCCTGTCTGGAGACTGTACCTATAACATGGGCATGTGCCCTGAATTGGAATCGAGCCAGTGACCTTCATGTGCACAGGACAATGCCCAACCAACCAAGCCACACTGGCTAGGGCTTTATTATTATTATTATTATTATTATTATTATTATTATTATTATTTAAGCAGGAAGAGGCACATTACAAAAAAGCAAGGTGATAGCAGGTTTTCAGAAAAGAAAACATCAAGGTACATAGCAATAGTTTCTTATAAACAATTGATCCAATCTCTTATAGCCTCTACAAGTCAGTGCAATGGTGATTGATGTCCAGAACCTGTGAGATCTGAATTCTAAAAGAATCATTAAAATGCATTTCCTTGGTAACTTCTAGGAGAATGTGAGGGCTACGGAAGTAATACTTTTTTTCTCACCTTCTAAGTTATTCTAGCTGGCTAACAATCAAATTAACAGAGCCAGAATAACAGGAGAGAATCAAACCTTAATACATGCATAAGGGGAAGTCACATAAGCATGAAAATTCCAAAGACAGTGAGGTAAAATTGGATATATATATATATATATATATATATATATATATCCATATTGATCTACTATATAATCATTTTGACAAAGTAGAAAAGGGATGGGATGGGGTTTGACATTTCAAAATAAGTAGACAATTTGTAGGTGTTTGAGGAAATGTAGGTGTTTGAGGAAAAATGGAACAAACATAGCAGGGAAATTTTTGCTAGGCAACCCAGAAACAATGACAAATGGATAATCTAATCAACATGACCTGTTAGCCAGTCTCCTATCCACCATACTCAATTCAAATTTGGCTAAGATGAACACCCGAAGAGTCCCTTCCGGAAGCTGGCTCCTCATCTGAATTTTGTAGACAGGAAAGGAAGCAGAAACAAAAGGTCTCTCTGAGTCCCCTGTTTTCCAAAAAACAGCCTAAAATCAACATCCTCAAAGACAGTCTTAGTATGGCAAAGCTTCTTGCCCTTCAAGAACAAAGGATTTTTTAAATATGTCAGTGTAGCACTCACAATACCTCAAACTGAATTTCGTTATCCCCCAATTCTTCCCCAATATTTCCTTATACAAGTTTTTAACTGCATAAAGAAGTTTCTGTGTATTCTGAAATATTTTCAGAAGAGTTTTAAGGCTGTATTAAGTGAGAGGTTTAATCTGCATATTAGTGGTCAATTATTGAAGACTAGAGGCCCAGTGCACCAGGAGGCACCCCATGGGGAGCCAAGGCCCTTGCCTGATTCATAGTGCAGGCTGCCAGCCACTTGTGCTTGCCTTCTGTCCGCTGGAGTGATGTGTCTCAGCTCCAGCAGGCCCCCAGCCCCAGGCTCCTGGGGACTGCTGGGGCCGAGGGCGGCAGGAAGTCCCCTCCTGGCATCTGTGCACAGAGCTCCTCCTGAGTGGTTGTGATGCACCTCTAATTAGCGTATTCCCTGTTTATGTAGAGCAACTTTTGGCTTATCAGCAAACTTGGTAAAAAAAACATATAAAATTAAACTGCTGGGCCTCCTAGGTGTTAGATCTGATCAAAGAATTGGATGAATACCTTGATTGATCAAAGAATTAAATCAATCAATACCTTCAGCAACTTGTACAGACCTTTTCTCTTTTTTTAAAATGTATTAGAATTCTTCACTTTTAAAAACCTTAATTTTTCAATGATAACCAAAAAGTAAACAGCCAACATTTATGAATCCATTTTAAACACACTCTTACTTTAGAGAAAATATACATTCAACAAAGTACAAGAGACCTTCTGTAATAAAAACTAGGAGCACATGAATTGAAAAGTGTCTAGCAAGCAAGAGGAGAACAATGGTGATGGAATAGACAGACATGTCTGGACACTTACTGCTGGGCAGAAGGAGAGAGCAGCTGAGAGTCGCACTGGGAGTGTTTGTTGGCAAGAGTCAGTTATCCTCTGGGAGAAGGTGGGGGACTGCTGGACGGGGCTCCCCTGCCCAGGCAGCCCCACTGCCACAGGATTTTTGTCTGCTGGAACCACCAGCGTGAACGCGGAGACTACGCCATCTTTCAGGGGGAAGTGGATGTCTACTGCACTCTGAAAAGCTACAGCTGCAGCACCCATTGAACAGCTGGGGGACACAGAACACCTCTCTCCAATTGGCGCAGACACTCGGAATCAGAGGAGCTCCACACGCCACACAGAAAGACCCTTGTGTGTTGTACCTGGTTGTGTTGTAGCTTGTGCCTTTAAGTCAACGTAGGAGAGAGAACTACATAGCCAGACACCTGGAGAAAAAAGACCATGGGGAGACAAAAAAAAGCCTGCATATGACAGAAAAGCAGGTATAACCAGAAAAGGAAGAAAACGAAATAGAAGAAGAAATAGACCTGCCAGAGAAAGAGTTCAGAAAAATGGTCATAAGGTAGCTGAAAAGAATGGAAGAAAAAATCGACAATGTGAGTAAGAGCCAAGAGGAAATGAAGAAGAAGCAAGAAGAAATGAAAAATAATCAAGAAGAAATGAAAAATGGCATTACTGCTATAAAGAACTCAATAGAAAGCATCAAAAATAGACAAGAAGAAGCAGAGGACTGCATCAGTGAGATAGAAGACAATGTAGGAAAAAATACCCAAGTACAGCAGCTTCTAGAAAAAAAAATTAAAAAGCAAGAGGAGAGCATAAGGGAACTTTGGGATACCATGAACAAAACAACATCCGCATAATTGGGGTTCCAGAAAGAGTGGAAACTGAGCAAGGATTAGAAAATCTGTTTGAAGAATTAATGACAGAAAACTTCCCCAATATAGGAAAGAAAAAAAACTCACACAAATCTAAGAAGCTCACAGAGTCCCAAGCAAAATTAACTACACAAAATCGACACCAAGACACATTATAATAAAATTGGGAAATGCCAACAACAAAATAAGAATCTTAAAAGTGGCCAGAGAGAAACAGAAAGTTACCTTCAAAGGAACGCCCATAAGACTTTGATTTCTCAACAGAAACTCCTCGGACCAGAAGGGAATGGAATGAAATATACAAAATCATGCAAAATAAGGATCTGAATTCAAAAATACTTTACCCAGCAAAGCTTTCAATCAAAATTGAAGGTGAAATCAGGAGCTTTATAGACAAAAAAGGACTAAGGGAATATATTACCATCAAACAAGCAATGCAAGAAATATAAAAGGGTCTGCTGTAAAACAAAAAGAAATAGGAAGCAAAGAAGGAACTCAGGGGTAAAGAATAAAAATAGTAAAAGATAAGTACCTATAAATAATAACTTTAAATGTAAATGGATTAAATGCTCCAATCAAGAGCATAGGGTAACATAATGGATAAGAAAACATTTTCTATATATCTACTGTCTCCAAGAAACCCACCTCAGAAAAAGAGATGCACACAGATTAAGGGTGAAGGGATGGAAGATGGTATTTCAGGCAAATGGAAATGAAAAAAAAAGCTGGGGTTGCAATACTTATATCTGACAAATTAGATCTAAAAGTGAAGGACATAATAAGAGATAAAGAAGGTAACTTCTTAATACTACAGTGAACAATCCAACAAGAAGAAATAACTCTGGTAAACATATATACCCAATATAGGAGCACCTAAATGTATTAAAAATAACTCCTGGAAGATATTAAGGGAGACATTGATAGCAATGCAATCATAGTAAGAAACTTTAATACCCCACTGTCACCACTGGACAAATCCTCTACCAAAATATCAGCACAGAAACATCAATCCTAAATGACTCACTAGACTGGATGGAATTAATTGACATCTTCAGAACATTTCACCCTAAAGCCATAGAATATACATTATTCTCCAGTGCACATGGGTCATTTTCAAAGACAGACCATATGTTGGGTCATAGGAAATGTCTCTTCAAATTCAAGAAGATAGAAATCATATCAAGCAATTTCTCAGATCACAGTGGCATAAAACTGGAAATCAACTACAATAAAAATAAGACAAAGAAATCAAACACATGGAGACTAAACAGCATACTATTAAACAATGACTGGGTAACCAGAGAGATCAAGGAAGAAATTAAAAACATCATGACAACAAATGACAATGACAACACTAACAATACAAAATTTATGGGACACCGTGAAAGCAGTCTTGAGAGGGAAGTCCATAGCTCTACAAGTCTACTGCAATAAACAGGAAACAATGGTAATATATTTCTTAACCCCACAACTCAAAGAGCTAGAAAAAGAGCAACAAGAAAATCCCAATGTATGCACAAGGAAGGAAATAGTAAATATAAGAGTGGAAATAAACAACATGGAGACCAAAGAAACAATTCAAAAGATCAACAAAACCAAGAGCTGGTTCTTTGAAAGGATAAAAAAGATTGATGGACCTCTAGCCAGGCTCACCAAGAAGCAAAGAGAGAAGACCCAAATAAACAAAATAATAAATGAAAGAGGAGAAATAACAACAGACCCTGCAGAAATACAAAGGATTTTTAAAAAATACTATGAACAACTCTATTCCAACAAATTGGACAACCTGCAGGAAATTGACATATTCATAGAAAAATACGACCTTCCAAAACTAAATCAGGAAGAATCTAACCAGCTTAATAGGCCAATAACTATGGAAGAAATTGAAGCAGTTATCAAAAAGCTTCCAGCAAACAAAAGCCCGGAACCAGATGGCTACACAGGAGAGTTTTACCAAACATTCAAGGAAGAATTAAAACATATTCTCCTCAGATTATTCAAAACTATTCAAGAAGAAGGAACACTTCCAAACACCTTCTATGAAGCCAGCATCACTCTAATACCAAAACCAGATAAAAAAAAATACAAGGAAAGAGAATTATAGGCCAATATGTCTCATGACCATAGATGCAAAAATTCTCAACAGAATTCTAGCTAATCAGATCCAGAAGTACACCATAAAGATCATACACCATGACCAAGTAGGATTCATCCCAGGAATGCAAGGATGGTACAATATCTGGAAATCAATAAACGTGATACATCACATAAACAAATTGAGAGATAAAAATCACATAGTCAGATGAATTGATGCAGAAAAAGCATGAGACAAAATCCAACACCCTTTCTTGATAAAAACTCTCAGCAAAGTGGGAATAGAAGGATCATATCTCAACATCATAAGAGCCATATATGATAAACCCACAGCTAACATCTTACTCAATGGGCAAAAACTAAAACCATTTCCCCTAAGAATAGGAACAAGACAGGGATGCCCACTCTCACCTCTCCTGTTCGACATAGTACTGGAAGTATCAGCCATTGCAATAAGACAAGAAGAAGAAATAAAAGGCATCCAAGTTGGAAAAGAAGAAGTAAAGCTGTCCTTATTTGCAGATGACATGATACTGTACATAAAAAACACAAAGGACTCCATCCCAAAACTAATTGACTGAATAAATGAATTTGGCAATGTAGCAGGATACAAAATTAATGCCAAGAAATCTGTGACATTTATATACACTAATAGTGAAATTACAGAAAGAGAGACTTAAAAAGCAATCCCATTTACTATCGCACCAAAAAAAATTAAAATACCTAGGAATTAACCTAACTAAGGAGGTAAAAGAACTATATGCAGAAAATTATAGGACACTGAAAAAAGAGATAGAGGAAGATGTTAACAGATGGAAGAGAATACCATGCTCATGGATTGGGAGAATCGACATCATTAAAATGTCCATAGTAACCAAAGCTATCTATAGATTCAATGCAATCCCCATTAAAATACCAACAGCATATTTCACAGACCTAGAAAGAACTCTTCAAATATTCACCTGGAACAAAAAAAAAAAAAAAAGACCAAGAATAGTCACAGCAATCCTGAGAAAGAAAATAAAGTAGGTGGGATCTCAATACCAGATTTCAAGCTATATTACAAAGCAACTGTTTTCAAAACAGTCTCATACTGGCACAAGATCCGACATATAGACCAATGGAATAGAATAGAGAATCCAGATATCCACCCAAAACACTATGCTCAATTCATATTTGACAAAGGAGGCATGAACATTCAATGGAACCAAGACAGCCTCTTCAATAAATGGTGTTGGGAAAATTGGACAGATATATGCAAAAAACTGAAACTGGACCACCAACTTACACCAAATACAAAAATAAACTCAAATGGATACAGTACTTAAACATTAGACGGGGAACCATAAAAATACTAGACGAATCCACAGGCAGCACAATCTCAGTCATATGCCGAAAGAATTTCTTCACTTATACTGCTCCAAGAGTAATGGAAGCTAAAGAAAAAATAAACAAATGGGACTACATCAAAATAAAAAGTTTTTGCACAGCAAAAGAAGCCATCAACAAAACAAGAAGAAAGACCACTGTATAGGAGAACATATTTGCAAATGTTATCACTGATAAAGGTTTAATCTCCAACATCAACAGCCAATTTATACAACTTAATAAAATAAGATAAATGATCCAAAAAAAAAGGGCAAAGGACCTAAATAGAACCTTTCGAAAGAGGACAGAAGGAAGGCCAAGAGACACATGAAAACATCTTCAAAGTCACTAATTATCTGAGAGATGCAAATCAAAATGACAGTGCCATACCATTTCACACCTGTCAGAATGGCAATCATCAACACATCAACAAATGACAAGTGTTGGCGAGGATGCGGAGAAAAAGGAACCCTTTTGCACTGTTGTTGGGAATGCAAACTGGTGCAGCCACTGTGGAGAACAGTATGGAGTTTCCTTAAAAAACTAAAAATGGATCTCCCATTTGACTCTGTAATCCCACTTTTAGGAATATATCCTAAGAAAGTAAAGACACCTATCAGAAAGGATTTATGCACTCCTATGTTCATAGCAGCACAATTTACAATAGCTATAATTTGGAAACAGCCTAGGTGCCCATCAGCAGATGAGTGGACTAGAAAACAATGGTACATCTACACAATGGAATTCTGTGCTGCCATTATAAAGAAGGAATTCTTACCATTTGCAGCAACCTGCATGGAACTGGAGAGCCTTATGCTAAGTGAAATAATCCAGTCAATGAAGGAGAAACACCACATGATATCACTCATTTGTGGATAATAAAGAACATTATAAACTGATGCACAAAAGTATAGATACAGAGGCAGTAAAGCATCAAAAATGCTGTAAATTACAGCAGGAAGATGAAGGAGAGATGGGGTAGATAAGAGATCAACCAAAGGACTTGTATGCATGCATATAAGCATAACCAATGAACACAAGACACGGGGGGGTTGAGGTATGCCTAGGGGGGCAATGGGAAGATATGTAATAATAAAAAAATTAAAAATGTTTCTAGCAATTAATACTTCAGTATTGTACGCTATTTTAAAATATTTAGATGTTTATCATTAACGTGACAATGCTCCAAAGTCTTTAAGTTAATAAAGACTTTGGAAAATCATGTATAGGTATATGAGGCTGGAGAAAAGGCAGGGGGAGGAGGGAGCAGGCCCCACAATCTGTTCCCAGGCCTCTACCTGCTTGGATTCAAGACTGATGTGTTTTTCTTTAGAGATAACATGCTAAATTTGGACACTAATGAGCTCAGTTTCTGATAATAGTCAGACTGTTAAGTAAGCATTTGTAGTTTTAGTGAAGAAACCATTCTTTGGGAGGAGGGAGGATAAGAAGGCACTGAGGTGAGAGCAGTTTTCAGAGCATTAAAGGGGTGAGAATGTTGGCCTTGACATATAAAGGCTCAGTTAGGGGGTCTTCACCATGTCATGTCATAGAGGAGCTTTGCAAGAAGGCCAAAGTTGTGAACCTGGAGATTAGAGTACCTAGTGAGCCTGAGAAAGGGGAAATTTCTTGTTCAGAGGAGGGAACAGTCATGGAGGAGATAAGGAGATAAGGAATTTACAGTCCAAGGAATGTCTCTGCCTTGTGGGGTGAGAGAGTGAAACTGAGGTAGGTGACAGGTTTGGGACAACTGTGCTTTATGAGGGCATTCATGGTAGCTCTGGCTGAGCACCAAAGTAGAATGATAAAAGAGTGAATGCAGTATTTAGTAAGATGTAATTCAGACATGAGGTGGCTGAGACTAATCCTTCAACTCCCATATTAGAGACTAAGCAGTGGACAGGGGTCTCAAAGAATTTGGAGAGGGCAGAGTAAGTGACCCCAGTGTCAGTTAAAAAAGAGATTGATTGACTTCCCTACCACCATAGTTATTACCCTAGGCTCTCTCCTGGTGATGTAAGTCTGTGGAGCTCTGTCAGGGCCTGGGCAGCTTCTTTGGTGGCCAGTCCCAAGAGGTCTGGGAGCTCCCAACCAGATCCAGAGGGCAGGTAGGCTTTACTGGCTGAAGCCTGAACCAGAGAGGCCAGACTACAGTCTGATTTCCAGTGGCCTTCCCTTCCTCACCTTGGGCAGGGCCCAGGCAGGATTTTTGGGTTTGAGCAAGACTTCCTTGCTGCATTTGAAGCATGGGCCCAGAGGAGGCCTAGCCCCTGACTTATCCTTGGTTGGCACACCAGCACTTCGTTTGAGGTTCATGAGAGTAGTGGCTAGGAGCTGGAAGGCCTTATAGACCTCAGCCTTGGCCTGATCTTGCCTTTGTTTTTGGATTTGAGTCTCCTTGTCTCTATTATTAAAGACCTTAAAGACCAGATTAATGAGGTCTTTTTGAGGGATTTGTGGATCTCTGTCTATTTTTCGAAGATGATTGTGTGTGAGGGACTGATTGAAATATAAAATAGGTGTTCAGGAGAAGAACTCCTTCTGGGGAGGTTGAGTCTAAGTTGGTCAATTTCTGTAAGGCCTCCATTAGGAGCAAGAGAGCTGGGTTTTTGTCAGGGCCTTGAATAATTTTATTAAGTTTATCAAATTCCTTTGTAAAGGTGATCAGATCAGAGTAAAAAGATCTGATATACTTCTCAATCTGTGCGAGGTTGGACATAGAGAATGGGACATGGACATAGACTGTGCCCTCAGTTCCTGCTACCTCCATAAGGGGTGTAATTGGCACAGGAATAGAAGAAGCTGTTGAGGAAGGTGGTCTTTGAGTGGCCGGATAATGAGTGTTATGTGGGAAAAGGCTGTTTTTGAGCTAGTATTTTGGGGACTTGGGCTCTCAGGGGCCTGGAAGAAGGTGGTTGCTGGTTAAGAGGGTCTAGGTTTTGGGAATCTACTGCAGGTGAGGGAAGGAATGTGAAAGGGGGTAGAGGTCAGTCTGTTGCATCAAAAGTAGATTCAGAATCAGAAGTGTTAGGGGTATGATGTTTTGTGTGAAGGAGAAAGATCTGATAGGTAGAGCAGGACTGAGAAAGAGCATTAGGACTGACGGGTGAAAAAGGCCTGGGCTTAGGGAATCTCTGACCGTTTTCTATTGCAGTGACAGCAATTATCTAAATTGTTCAGTGTGTTAAAATTAAAAGTTCCTTTTTCAGGCCATTGAGAGTTATTATTTAGTTTATGTTGTGGCCAAACAGTCTTACAAAATAAAGTGAGGTAGTTGGGCATGATCTCCCCCATGAGTATGGCAGAGGGAGGGTGGTGTGGCCCATGAGAGAGGAAGGGTGAGAGAGAGACTACAAATCCAAAGGTGATTGTGTAGCTCAGGCATCCCTGCTGCTAAACCAATCAGTGTGAGAAATAAGAAGGGATCCTCTGGACTGGGCATCCCCAATCCATAAGGACCCAAAGAAAAATGGCTGAGGAGTGTTCTGGCCTAATGCTAGAACTTTTGAGATGAGAGACTTTTGAGAAGTCAGTAAGAGAAAGTGGGCAAAAGATTCAAGACAATGGAAATTGTGGAATGTCACTCACCTAGAGAAGATTGGCCAGTGCGGAATGGAGAGTCAGCAAAAGAGGAGGGTTGCCTGGTCTGGTGTCTTTCTTGGCTGGCTGACTGGGGTCCAGGGTGGGGGAACCCCATAAGGGAGGGAGGCCTGATAGGGGCAGCAATTGAGTCAACTCAGTAGGATTCAGAGGTAAGCCCAGGACAAGTTGCTGCTGCCTACTGCTCTCCAAATCGCACACTGGGGTGACTGAAGCCAAGACGATGGCTCCTCTTCCTCGGTTTAGGAGAGCCTTTAAGGGAGGGAGGCCTGATTGAGGCTGGAAACTAAGTCATCGAGTATAATTCAGAGCTAAACCCGGGAAGAGCTGCCTCTGCCTACTGCTCTCTGAATAGCAAACTCCTCATGACTGAAGCCTGGACGATGGCTCCCCATCCCAGTGGAACCCTTCTGGGTTTCGACACCAAATGTTAGGATTGCCAAAGGAGGAAAGCACAAGGCCAGAGTGGTGAGGGATCACGAATTTATTTGATTATCCGCATACCAGGTGGCCGAGCCTGGATGGTTGCAGCACCCAGTGATGGGCGTATGAGGCTTTTAAAAGACTTTTGGCAGGCTTTTTCTGGGCGGAGACTTCTTTGTGTACCAGGAGGGAAGTCACAGCAAGTGAAATGTGGTCTCAGCAAAGGGAATGTCCATAGTAAAATGGCCTGAAAAGCTAGTTCGAGGGGAGAGGTAATGATTCAATTCTTTAATCAGACCTAACACTAGGCAGTGAAAGTTGATGCTTATTCAATTGGATATAGGATTACCCTTTTCATTGTGAGACAGAATCAAGATGGTGTTGGGGCCAAAAACCATTTAATCAGATACATTCTCTGGCCTTGATACAGCAATGAGGACCCCTGGGCTGGCTCTTGGAGCTTTTCCACACAGGCCCTGTGTTTTGGTTGCAATCCTTTCAGACAAAGTTTGAAAAGGGGCAGAATGTTTGTTTTTCTTTTTTCTTTTCAAACAATCAATACTATGTAATATAGAATGTTTCAGGTATGTAAGAATATTTAGTTCCTCTAAATATTTTTAAAGATCTCTCTTCTCTTTTTAGCTTTAATTGTCATGAATTACATTATGTTTTATTTTTATAGTGTCTTAGCTCAGGCTACCATAATAAAATACCATAACCTGGTATCTGAAACAAGAAAAATTTGTTTCTCACATTTGTGGGCTCTGAGAAGTCTAAGTTCAAAGTGCCACACCAGTACACTGGTTTCTTTGTAGGAGCTCTTGGTTTGGATTGTGGAGGGCCAGTGTCTCACTGATTGCTCACATGACCCCTTCTTTGAGAGAGAGAACATGCTCTTTGTGTCTTTTTACAAGGGCACTAGTCTTAATCATGAGACCTCCACCTTCATGACCTCATCTAACCCTAATCACTTCCCAAACACCCCACCTCCAAATAACATCACATTTGGGATTAGGACTTTAATATATGAATTTTTCAGGGACATAGCATTCAGCCATAACAAATAACTTCTTCAGATATTTAGGGAAAAAAATGGGGCTTAACTACAAAATTATAAATATCACTTATATAAGACTGAATTAGGCACCATACAGAATTGAATCATATTTAAGGACTCTACCTTCAAAGGATTTGTATTTGTCATTATAAACAAATGGAAATAAGTATTTAAATTTTCTTTATGAATTAAATTTACTTTCCAAAATTAACATTTTAAATCATACAAAATATCTATAATATTTAAAGCAATGAAACATTTCAAGTGGAATTTTTATCTTCTGCTTTCCTAAAATATGTTCGATTTAATATGTTCAGATATAGCAGTGTTATTATTTCAGGAAACTGAATATATGTAATTTTCTCTTCTACCTTGATTGAAAATACTACAAGCTTTTTAATCTATGGAAATGTACCAAGTGATGGAAATACTAAAGATTAAATATATACTTCTCTTTGACTTAATATATATTTAATTATATATAATATTCTACTTAAAGAATCTGTCACAGTTGAGAAGCAATAAGATTTGAGTTATGCTTTCTTTCTTAAATTCTTATGATTTTATTTTTTCTCTGTATGTTGTTTTTTCCTTTCTCAGGAACTTACTTCAAAGCCTCCTTTACTGCTTCAGGAGATGTCACTGGTGAACCAAATAAAAAAATAGTTTTCTCTTTTATCAGCATTATTAAGCCCCATTCACTAGAGAAGAATCTGTGATAAAGGTATCTGCTAGGCCAACATTTAGACTTTTTTTTTTTGCCTGGTTCACTCCTCTCAGATTTCAAGGAACAAAACGACCAACCAAATCTCCCTCTGCTATTATCTTATGCCCTCTTCTTGAGTCATGGCTTCTGTCATCTTTGGATAAAGATGTGCTGATCCATAAAATACCTCTCTGCTGTCTGCTACATAGCTCACTAGATAAGTTCAGCAGAAGATCAGAAATCTGCCAAATCTTCTCGACACCAAACTAACTCTCACAATTAGCCTGACCTAGTAGTTGACTAAAGATGACCCCCACTTCCTGAAATAGACTCCGCTAGCCAACGAAATGTAAAATGTGATATTCTTTTATAGACTTTTATACATTGAGTTTGGTATGTTTAAAGTTTTAGAAGTATGTAGAGAACACAGCAAAATGAAAGAAAATTGTCAGTAGAGAATTAATACTTGGTTCATAGAGGATGAATGTAGGAATGTGTTCTGTGGGAGTTCTGTTAGAAGTTAAAGTATGTGAGTGTGCTCAGGCCCTGGGTAAGATGGTAAAAAAAAGAAGAGCAGAGAGAAAGTTTTGCAAAATAACTGAGTCTTTTTTATAATTTTGCCTAAGACCAGATTTTTTCTATACCTGTCAGTAAATCATTAATGAAGCACTGACTCTTGGAAAAAAAAATAAGCAGAAAGTGAAAAGCGGGCAAATGTGGGAGACATTTTGGGATCCCTAAAGCCTTTAAATGACCTGAAGGTTGTCTGATGTATTTTTAGAAAATACTAACCTGTCTGCTGAAAGAATTTAGCCAGCTCGTTTCTTCTTCCAGCATAAGTATTTAAATAAGAAAAATGACATTATGTTCGTTTTAAAATTTCCTTTTCTTTGGGATAATTAATACACATGGCATGCATTATATTAGTCAAAAAGTTATATAATGACAAATGATTCTTCAATACCTAATCACCATGATTTTAGTTCCCTGTTCCCTGGAGAAAAAAAATCTCTCTTGAATATTCTTCCTGAGACATTCTTTGAATATACAGTATTATCTATGTGTATATCTTTATTTATTGTATCAATAATGGGAGCACATTTCTACAACTCTGTTTTGCATTTTCCTTTTTCAGTTAAAAATGTATCTTTTTTAAAAAATATATATTTTATTGATTTTTCACAGAGAGGAAGGGAGAGGGATAGAAAGTCAGAAACATTGATGAGAGAGAAACATCGATCAGTCACCTCCTGCACACCCCACACTGGAGATGTGCCCACAAGCAAGGTACATGCCCCTGACCGGAATCCAATCCAGGACCTTTCAGTCCACAGGCCGACGCTCTATCAACTGAGCTAAACTGGTCTCGGCTAAAAATGTATCTTGAATATCATTCCAGTTGGGTCTAACTAAAGCTTTCTATTCTTATTAGCAACTGCAGGGTATTACAACTTATAGGTGTACCATGATTTATGTAACCATCACCTATTGATGGACATGGTGTTTTTTTATTTTTCTGAACTACAGACAAATTGGCAATGAATATTCTTGTACATTTGTCTTTGTGGGTATATGCAAATATATCTCAAGATAAATTCCTAGAAATGGAGTGGTTGGCTTAAAGGCCATGTGCATTTTAAATTTCAATACATATAAATCTTATTTAGGTTCCAAATCTACACTAATAAAGGAGAAAGATGCAAATTGACCACACCTTTGTGATGCCCACCATGCAATAAGTGAATATGCAAATTAACCCAACAAAGATGGTGGGTTAATTTGCATATGCAGGTACCATGTAGCTGGGGGTGGGGTGGGATGCTTACAATGTCACCATTGTGATAAGGTTCCATATTGCCTCAGGCATTCCATACTGCACTAGCCTCTCTAGGCAGTGTAGGATGGCAGAAAGGTAGCTCTGGGTCAGAGCAAAGGCAGAAAAGCAGCTCTGGGCCCATAGCAAAGGTGGTGCCAGCAGCCATGGGAAGGAAGGCCCATTCTTCCATGAATCTTCATGCATTGGGCATCTAGTATTAAATGATATGGTAGACTCCAACACTGAGGGATGACTGAAAAAAATCCTGTTAACTTAAGCTCAAATCTGTTTCATAACAGATTTCTTAACCAACTAGTTATTGAGCATATATTATATCCCAGACACCAAAGAGAAAGCAAAGTCTTCCTCTCAGTCACATTCCAGTAGGGAGCTTACATAGATAATATGGAGGAAAGTTTATACATTTGCCCTCATTTATTTGGGCACAGGACTTACAAAAGATCTGGCTTCCTGCATTGCTAGTATTTTGCATTTCTCTTCTCCCTAGTGCTACTATTATTATAGAAATTAATCTTGGGGCTACAGGAGGATATCCAGAAAACCCTTACAGACATCCACATAAATGTCCCACTCTTCCAGCACGTGGAATCCCCATAGCACTGGCAATAAAAAGCAATTGTGAGCCTGGTGGAAGGAACCAAGATGGTGGCATAGGTAAATGCCTGTATTCACTGCCTCTCACAACCACATCAAAATTAAACTAAAACACAAAAACTATTATCCAAAACCATAGGAAAGTTAGCTGAGTGGAAGTACTACAATAAGAGAGGTAAAGAAGAAAGCACATTGAGACTGGTAGGAGGTGTGGAGGCTCGGAATGGGCTGTCTGGCACCCATGTGTGCTGCTTTTTTAATTGGGAGGGGGATGGTCTCTTTGGAGGCTGCCTGGAGAAGCAAGGAGTTCTGAACCCCCCACCAGACCCACAGCCTAGGGTCCTAGAGCTGGGTAAATAAGTCTCTACAGTCCTTAAGGACTATAGACTGTAAAAACCAGTGTGGATTGAGGCTGAGTAACACACAGGTTGTTGGAGACCCAGCTGCTCCTCTTAAAAGGCTGGCACCATGAAGTGAATTTACAAGCTCACACTTGCTCTGAGCTCCAGTGGTGGACGAGGCTCTGGGGGGGACCCAGACTCATATGGGGAGAAACTGGACTGTCTGGCATTGGGGCAGGAACACCAGGGCGGCTCTCTTCCAAATGGAGGTGCTTGCAGCAGTCATTGTTCCCATGCTGGAACCACCCTGCAGGGCTGACTGGCAGCCATTTCTGTTTGTTCCACCCTGGTGATTCCCTGACACCTGCCCCACCCAATAACAAATCCACTCAAACTGTGTGCAGTGGCTTTTGCATATGAATAGCATGTCCTTTCTTAGCCTAAAAACTGTCAAACAATCTGCAGCTGGATCAGGGATCCCCAAAGCTATCAATAAAAGGCCTAAGGCCAGCACCAGCCTGCCTTGCTTCACAGCTGGGCCTCATCTGGGCACTTACAAATCCAATATAAAAAGGAGGAATCTGAAGATCTCTCTGTTGCTTTACTGGGTGGCCTGACAGTGGCTGACTTTGTACCTCCATGGAGATCCAAGAACCGGTGTACCCAGTGGTCAGTGTGGGATCATACAGGATTATAAGTCTTCACATCCATAAGTGACACACTCAAGGTGTAGTCTCAGTGAGCACCAAAGCCCTACTGAAGCAAGTCCTGCCCATAAGGGTGTCTCCAGCACAGAAGTTCTCCCATTGTAGACACAACTGGTCCTCCAGCCAATTGGTCTGCACAGAAGCTCTCCCACTGTAATTGAAGCTGGTCCCCATAGCCAATTGGCTTAGAGGTTAATTCCTCCCCCAAATCAAGGCTCCACTGCAACAAGACTTTACACACAACCCACAAAAGGGTGCACCAAGAGTGTCCATCTCAGGTGAATGGGGAGAGTGAGCCACTGGCTGCTATAGGACACCTACTACACAAGGTCATTCTATCAATGCAAGGGGACAGCAGTTCTACCCAATGCATAGAAACAAACACAGGGAAGCAGCCAAAATGTAGAGACAAAGAAACATGTCACAAATGAAAGAAATGGAAGAAAGGAAACTACTGCATTTAGAGTTTAAACCCATTGTTATAAGGTCACTAAAGAGTCCTCTAGAAACTTCCAAGAAACTTCGTGAGACCTTCAAAGATACTCATGAGAATGCAAAAATATTCGTATTTCTCAAAATAAATAAAAACATTTTTAAAAAAGATCGCATAAATTAAGGTGTGTTCTTTTTCTGGGAGAGAATTTACAATTTTTGCAGAAAATATATATTTCTACAAGGAGAAACAAATGGTATTTATAATTTTACATTCCCCTTGAGGAATATTATCACCTCAATATATTAAGGGTTTTGATATATCTTGTTACATTTATTTACATTTATTGATAACTTAATTGGTCATCAATTAAGCACTATTAATATGATTTCAGTAGTCAGAACAAATACTTATGGTTTAAGTATTTCTCTATAAATAAATTGGTGCAATTACTTGACAGTGCAGCCCAATGCTTGGTGTGGAAACATTATAATAATTGAAGCGATGTTCTTGAAATTCATTACCATGAAAACTACATTATATCCTTGTGGTCTCAAAAAAAAAAAACAGGCTATGCAAAGAAGTGTTGTAAAAAAAAAATGTAACCCTCATTTAATAAGTTTATTTATTTTGTGCCGGGAGTATAAAAATAACAAGATAAATTTGAGTAGACTAATAGGCCACATTGTTAAAATAAGTTGTTTCATACGTACAAATTTGTTGTTATCTTTTTAATTCCCTGCACTCATTATATTATACCTAGCCAAATCTAGAACTTAATTACACTTATTTAAACAATTTTTTATGTGTTCCCACTTTTTCCATTCCTCCAACATAATACCAATATTGAAGACAGTTTTGGAGACAGACAGCATCTTTTTACAATTACATAAGTTGTATATTTCTGAAGTCTCTGTAACACTAGTAATAAAACCTTATTCAGTGTTTCTCCTCCATTTTTAGAAGAAAGTGATCTGCCTCTCCCAGTTTCCACACACAGCGTATTCACAATAGTTTACATGGGTATTGCCCTATTCAGCTGTCCTTCTTGATAATGCAGTACTTGTAATTAGTAGATTTTTTCTCTTACATTTCTTTAGTGTTTTTCAAGGGAACTTAGTATATGTATAGATGGAGTAGTGTGTGTGTGTGTGTGTGTGTGCGCGCGCGCGCGTGCGTGCACACGCACAGGCACATATGTGCTTTACTGCTCCGTGAAATAAAGAGCCAGGACAATTCAATAAATTTCTGATTCTTGTAACCATAAAGCTTGACATTGGAATTTATGCCATAATCTGCCCTGATTGGCAAGGTATGCCCTGTTAAACAGTATGCTTGTATGATCAAACACTTAAGACCTCTTAGATAAAAGGGTAGTTGTTGTTTTTTTTAATATTTTCATTAAAAAAGTTAAAAAAATTATTGTTGAAAGTATTATATATGGCTTCTTTCCCCCCACCATTGATCTCTTCTATCCTACCCCTGTGGACTCCTCCCACCCCTGCCCCAGCCTTCTCCACCCTATTGTCAGTGTTCACAAATTATGCATATATGCATACAAGTGCTTTGGTTTTTCTTTTCCCACCCACCACCCACCCTCTCCTGCCTTAAAAGGGTAGTTTTCAAGAGAAAGCCATGGTAGTGGGAACTTTTACTAATGTTGCTTAAAATAATACCTACACTGCCCTGACTGGTGTAGCTCAGTTGATTGAGCATTATCTCCTGCACAGAAAGGTTGCCAGTTCAATAACCAATCAGGGCACATACCCAGGTTGTGAATTTGGTACCCAGTTGAGTTGTGTAAGGGAGATAACCAGTTGAAGTTTCTATCTCACATTGATGTTTCTCTCTCTCCCTATCTCTTCCTCTCTGAAATCAATAAAAAACATTAAAAATTAAATAAATATTATCTACACATTTTTTTCTTTCAGATCAATATGCCACCAGTATTTTAAAAAGTACTTTAATAACCCAAAAGAATGAGTGTTTTTCCAGAAATCCTTACTTATAAAACACTAGGAGCCCAGTGCATGAAATTCGTGCACTGGGGGTGGGGAGTCTTTCAGCCCAGCCTGCCCCTTCTCACATACTGGGAGCCCTCAGTGGATGTCCTATTGATGGCTTAGGCCTGCTCCCCCTGGAGTCTGGCCTCCCTTTGTGGGAGGCGATGGGGCTGATCGGGGAAAGGCACCAGCCCCATCACCCCACTGCTGCAGCCACTGCCAGTCACTACAGCCACCAAGGTGTTTTCATCAACATGGACTCCAGCCCCTTCACCATGAAAAAATGACAACTTTCTTTAGGCATTTTCAAGATGTGTTTTTCATAGGATATGACGTTTCTTTCTCTTTTTTTTTATCCTCACCTAAGGATATGTTTCCATTGACTTTTAGAGAATGTGGAAGAGAAAGGGAAAGAGAGAGAGAAACATCCAAGTGAGAGGAACACTTTGATAGGTTGCCTCCTGCATAAGCCCTGACCTGGGCCCCAGCCAGGGAAGAGCCTGCGACTTAGGTACATCCCCGGGATCTGATTTGAACCCAGATCCTGAGGTAGGCAGGCTGAGGCTCTATCCACTGAGCCAAACTGACTAGGGCAGGATATGACATTTCTTAGCCCTCCAGCAGTGGACCTTTGTTTTTTTCCTCCAAAAGTGTGGTGGAAAAAGCTTATATCACCTTTTTGGATTCTTATTACCCAAGTTACGAAAAATATTACCAGTGGCGTACAGGAAGCTTAGCCAAAGAGTGGTAAGAAAAGGTATTTCCTCTGTAGTTCACACTGATTGCCAATAGCCTCTGATTCCCAGCTCCATCCCTGCCCAAGCCTAAAGCCTCTGGCCAGTGCTTTAGGCCTGGACAGGGAACCCCCAGCTCCTTCCAATCACTGTCTCCACCTCTGCCCCTTAGGTTCTGATCGCAGGCTTGACACTGCCCAGTAGGCCCCTGGCTCAGGCTCTTTCTAAGCTGATCAAGGTCCACCCAGGGCCTACCTCAGTGACCTGGGTGCCAGGATGTTTCCAGGACCCAGGTGCTGGGTGCCTCTTTATGAAAATTAACTTCCATCTTTGTTGAGTTAATTTGCATACTCACTCTGATTGGCTATGGGTGTAGCAGAGGTACGGTCAATTTACAAGTTTGTCTATTATTAGGTAAGATGTTTTTTCCTTAAATCAAATAAAAGTCTATAGACCAATAATTTCTAAAAAGCAAAAGAATTCCTAAATGTGCCTTGAGTCCTGTTTAGAGTTGTCGCTGTTTGCTTATAATATATATGATAGATGAGGTATAATAAAAATCTTTGAGACAGTTATATCAGAATATTGAAAATAATTTTTAGAAATACTGAGAATGATGGCAACATCTATAACTTATAACTTCAGATATTGTACTTTCTTCATCAAAAAAGCTATACAAAATATTAAGATTGATAATGAATTTTACTGGTGTATATATGCAAATATTTAATAAACTTGTACATGTCTAGTCTGTTTAAATGTCCCATTTCATCCCTGATGTAATTCATACACTAATGAGAAAAGGAACTTCAGACACACTGTTTATTGGCATAGCAATTTGATTATTGCAATATTCCAGAGAGTTTATCATTGATTATAAAGTAGATCTCATTTCTAGTGTTTTCTTTCCTGAATCAGAACTCTTACTTTTTTTTCTATCCTATGGATTCATTCATGTCATATTGAGGATAAGATTCTATAAACTACAGATTCCAGTGAGTAGAGTTTAATGCTTCTGTGGTCATACAGTGTGCTGCCTATCATTTCCTTACTAGTAAAACAACAATACATGTTTGTTTTTATGTGGACAAGGCAAATTTGATGGGTCTCTAGTTTTGAGCCAAGATTGTACTGCTTATGTGGCTGTTTTCCAGGTTTGTTTGTTTTTTTTTGAAAGACACTGCTTCACATGAAAGAAAGGATATTATTACACTACATCAATATATTATGTCAAACTGCCCCAAGAAATTATGTTTGTACTTTTAAGTTGAGGTTTGATCTTATACTGCTTATCATATTCAATGAGAAATTCTATTGTTTTAAACATTTTAAAAAGATTTAAGTGTATGCAAAAGAATATAAATTATATGCAAGATGCAATGAATTATAATGATCATTCTTTGTCCACCTAGTTTATGAAAAATTGCATTATCATTACCTTTCAAATCATCTGAGTGCTTCATCCTTCCCTCTTCTCATTGAGGTAGTCTCTATCCTGAATTTTGCATTTATCATTCTCTTGCTTTTCTTTAGATGTTTAACTAGTGTCCCAGTGCACAAATTTGTGCAAATTGAAAGGAAATTAATTAGAAGGTGGCCGGTGGGGCAGGACTGGGAGAGATGGGACAGACATTCCCTGGAGCCAACCTCCCATGATCCTTCCTTGGCCGGCTGCACCTGGGGGGCATTGTGGCTCGAAAGGAATCTGTGGAGTGAGTGGGGTTTCTCTGGTATGTGAGGTTCCTCAGCCTGGCCTGTAGGGATTGGGCCAAAAACAGCTCTCTGACATACCCCTAGGGGTCTTGGAGTGGGAGAGGGCACTCTGCAAAGTTGCTAGCCTACAGAGACAAGATGTTTTTAAAGAAAAGAATCAGGGGGGAAAAAACATACAGAGGCAAATAAGCAATGAACAGACTCTCATGCTACAGTGGGAAGGCAGGTGAGGTTGAGGTGGGGTGGGGGGGCTATAAGAGATCAACCGAAGGATTTGTATGCATGTATGTAAGCATAGCCAAAGGATACAAGACACTGTGGCGGGAGGGGGCAGTTGAGGGCATGTACTAGGGGGGTGGGGGAAGGCTGCGGGGGAGGTCAATAGGGAAAAAAAGGAGACATATGTACTAATATTTGTAATACTTTAAACAATAAAACTATATAAAAAAGAAACATCAATGATGAGAGAGAATCACTGATTAGCTGTCTCCTGTCTCCTGCATGACCCATACTGGAGATTGAGCTTGCAACCCAGGCATGACTGAGGAATTGAACCCTATCCTCCTTGTTCATAGTTTGATGCTCAACCACTGGGCCATGCTGGCTGGGTGAGTTACTTTCATTTTTTAAACTTATAAAAATTGTGCAGTTATGAACATTCTTTAGTTATCTCCTGGTGAAAATCTGCAGATATATATATATATATATATATATATATATATATATATATATATAATATCTTATCTAATAAAAGAGTAATTTACAAATAAAACATCAATCCCCACAAGCCACACCCACCAGCC
Source organism: Lasiurus cinereus (assembly GCA_011751065.1). Classification (NCBI taxonomy): domain Eukaryota; kingdom Metazoa; phylum Chordata; class Mammalia; order Chiroptera; family Vespertilionidae; genus Lasiurus; species Lasiurus cinereus. Next base: position 8,076,736 of record JAAGEH010000037.1, read on the forward strand.
AATCAGGAGCAAGTATACAAATTAACCCAACCCATATTAATATGTCCACAGAGTGAGCAGGAGGCTTGGGTTTCCCATCAATGAAGGAAGCCAAGCTTTCTGCACACCCTTGTAGGCCCAGGCCTTCCCTCAAGGCTACAAAGTTTCAATTATAAAAGATAAGTAAATCCCAACAAAATGGCTTCAGACAGGAAGAGAACAGGAGAGTTGGCTCTGCTCAATGCTACAAAGTTTCAATTATAGAAAACAAATAAATCACAGATACCAAGGCCTCTTGCTTGGGCCACTGGGGGCATGGCCAGCCTGCAAACCACCACAGGCCCCTTGCCCAAGCCACCCCATGCCCCAACGGAACCCCCACCATGATCTGGGATACCAGCTGGCCCCCACCTGTGCACTAAGCCTCTATCCTATCTAATAATCCTATCTAATAAAAGAGTAATATGCAAATTGACCATCACCCCAACACACAAGATGGCTGCCCCTTATGGACAATAGATTGCCACCACAAGATGGCCAGCAGGGGAGGGTAATTGGGACGGACCAGGCTTTCAAGGGAGGGCAGTTGTAGGTGATCAGACCAGCAGGGGAGGGCAGTTGGGAGGGACAGGCCTGCAAGGAAGAGAAGTTAGGGGCAATCAAGCCTGCAGGGGAGGGAAGTTAGGGGTGACCAGGCTGGCAGAGAAGGGAAGTTGTGGGTGACCAGGCCTGCAGGGAAGGGAAGTTAGGGGTGACCAGGCTGGCAGAGGAGCAGCTAGATATCAATCAGGGTGGCAGGGGAGTGGTTAGGGAGTGATAAGGCTGGCATGCAGAAGCGGTTAGGAGCTATCAGGAAGACAATCAGGTGAGCAGTTGGGAGCCAGCAGTCCTGGATTGTGAGATGGATATTTAAACAGGCAGTCGAGCATCCCTCAAGGGGTCCCAGATTGGAGAGGATGCAGGCTGGTCTGAGGGACACACCCCCCCCCATGCCTGAATTTCATGCACTGGGCCTCTAGTATACATATATATGCACCTAGCTATGCACTTTTTGGGTCAAAGTGTATGAGCCACTTCAACTTGACTAGATAATGCCAATTTATTTTTCAAAATTGTTACGTGTAAGTGATTCAGTTACGCCCCATCTTTTACAACACTTAATATTGTCAAACTTAAGTATTTGCAAATCTTGTGATTGTGAAATGGTCTTACATTTGGGTGAATTTTGCATTCCTTCTAGTACTAAAGTTTAGCTTCTTACATATGATTTTTTTTTTTCTATCTGTGCTTCTATGAAGTGATTCACGATGTTTTTGGCTACTAATTCTATTTCAATTATATGTGATACATGTCTTCTTGCTTTGTGGTTTGTCTTAATGACATATTTCAATTAACAGACATTTTACATTCAAGCATAACCAATTTGATAATTTTTTCCATAATGTTTTTTTGTGTGTGTTTTGTTTAACAAATTCTGTCCTAGATGTTCATAAACATGTTTTCGTATGTTTTTTTTCTAAAAATTTACATTCTTACCTTTTCCATTTAACTTTTTATATCTATTTATATATAGTTTTCTTGTTTATGGTGTTAGGTAAGGATTCTTTTCCCATATGCAGAGCAAGTTGTGACAGAACTATTTATTGAGATGGTCATCCTTTCTCTACTAATGTGCAATGCCAGCTCTGTCAGAACTCAAGTGTTTTATATGGATGGATTTCTTTGTGGACTCATAATTGTAGTTCATTCATTAATTTGTCCTTTCCTCTCCTCATTCTAAATGGTCTCAGTTATTATAGCTTTATAAAAATCTTGATAACTGGCTTTTCTAATTCTGGATTATCATGACTATACATAATCTTTTGTTTTTCCATATAAACTTTCTGTCACATTGCTAAATTGTGCATGCACACGCACATGCACACACACACATACACACTCCTGTTAGAATTTGGTTTGGGATTTCACTGAATCTATATTTCCATCTGACTGAAGTGAATTAGCATATAGTTACAGTGGCTCGCTCAATATATTTAAATATTTATGCAATTTTTAAAAAATTTATTATATCTCCACAAAATTCTTGCAAATTATTTAGTTTTATTTTTAAGTGATGTTCCTGATATTTTTATGTGAAGTATTTAACCTTACATCTTCTAGCAATTTGTTATTGGACTATAGAAGTATAATTGACCTGGCTATTTTATTTCAAATTCAGCAATCTTGGTAAACTGCCTTATTTTAAATATTTATATGTAGATTAGAGGCCCATTGCATGAAGAAATTCGTGCACTAGGCCTTCCTTTCCTTGGCTTCTAGCACCGGTTTTCCTCTGGTATCCAGGACCCAGGCCTTTGCTCCAGCCAGAGTCTGCCATCTTCTTCTTCACTGCAGAGTCTGGAGTCTGCTGTCTTGTCTTTGCTGCAGCCAGAGTACCGCTCTTATAGATCCCTTTGTCCACCTCCCCACTCCCTGGAGCAGCTGAGTGGCCGCCATATTTGGCCTTCTAATTTACATACTTACTTTGATTAGCGTGGGTGTAGCAGAAGTAAAGTCAATTTACATGTTTGTCTATTATTAGGTAAGATTACATTGTATTTCTATAAATGTAACCTTATTTCTTATAAATAATGAAAATTGAATTTCTTTATTTTGTACCACTCTGCTTAACTCATGTGCTGGCAAAGACTTCCTTTCAAATGTTGGATAGAATTTTTTATAGTAACTTCCATTTCAGGTTATTTTATTTTAGTGTGCTAAATTTTTACCTTGAATGGGCACTTAATTATATCATACTCCTTTTCTGCAGGTCTTTAGATGATTTTTTCCCTTTACATTATTAATGTGATGAATTATCACATTTGATACTACTTGATCACACTTTTGTATTTTTCAGTTTAGTCCACTGGTTGTGGCAGGTAGTGCAGTCAGTTTTGTGCAGGTGCACTCACTTTTCTGCACTTCTTACCACTCACCCTGTGCCCAGAGGCTTCTCTGATGCCATGTTGTAGAAAGCCCTGGTTGTGTGCTTAAAGGTTATGCACAAACTGGAAATGACGAGTTATTTCCTGTGGGGCAATTCAAGCCGGAAAAAAACATTTTCATCCTCTCTGCTTGGAATCCTTATGCATGGATGGAGAATGGGGTGGGGTTAGGACTCAGGTTAAGACAATCACATTATCTACTTTATATTTCAGGATAAGCCAAGCTTGGTCATGGTGTCTAATATTTTGTGTAGTGGATTTGATTTATTGATAATGTGCTTATTATTTTGAATCAGTTTCATGAGACATATTGGCTTACAAACTCCCTTTTCTTTGTAAGGCTCTATTATCATCACTGTGTTAGCCTCAGGGAAATGAGCCTCGAATGTTCCCTTTTTTTCTTCACTTTGGAATAATTTTTGTAAAATTGAAATTATTGATTGATTGATTGCTCAATCTCACTAATGTAATCACCTGTGTAAGAAAGAAATAGGCAAGCCCCCAAATTCAGGTGTCTTGATAGAACAGAAATCATACTCAGGAGCCAGGCAACAAGGCAAATACCCTTATTTTTGCAGAAGGGTGTGCAGCACATGGTCTGGAAGCATGTGCACATTGAGCAGGTCTGCTAGGCTTTTCAATCCTGATGCACATGACCTGTCCTCCTCTCAATTAGAGCCAGGTTCATAGTCTTTTATGATTGGCTAATTTTAAGGGCGGGGTTGGCCTTTGCCATTTCAAGATAGTGGCCCCAGAGGAGTTGCAAGTTATGTGATCAAAATGGTGGCTGCCAAATCACATGAGCCAACATGGTGGCTGCCTATATAGTTCTTTGATAGAAAAGATGGCTTGTTTATTCTTATACCTGGTCCTGAAGTTTTCATTGTGAAATTATTTTAAATGATTGATTCCATGTCTTTAACATTTGCTTATTATCTTTATTCTGGAGATACTTTTATTAAATTCCTTTATCTCAATTTTTGAATTTATGTGGATAAGGTTATTAAGGTTATTTCTCATATCCTATTTCTGCCTTTTCTTTCTAAATATTATTTGTTTGTGACTTTCTTTTTTTGCTCCTCCCCCCTTTTGCCATTTTAGGTTTTTATTTTTATTTATTTATGTTTAGTCAATTTTATTAGTCTTCAAAACCATTTTGCTTTATTTTTCTTCTTTATTCTAAGTTTGCTTTCTAGTTCATTTCTGCTCTTATATTTATTTTTTTGTCTTGTATTTTATTTAGGTTTATTTTTCTGTTTTACTCATTACTTAAACTGCATGTTCAGATCATTAATTTTGAGCCTTTATTCATTTCTTTATTTTAAATATATTTTTCTTGATTTCAGAGCAGAAGGGAGAGGAAGAGAGAAATAGGAACATCAATGATGAGAGAGAATCATTGATTGGCTGCCTCCTGCATGCTCCACACTGTCGATAGAGCCCACAATTCAGGCATGTGCCCTTGACTGGAATCGCAGTCTGCAGGCTGACACTCTATCCACTGAGCCTAACCAGCCAAGGCAATTCATTTATAATAATTTAAAAGAATAAATATCCTTCTAAGTACTGCTTTAGATGTAGTTAGTGTTGCTCCCTCTAATTCTCTCTATTTATCCATACTACTTTCTGCTCAGACTTTCTTCTTGTAGTAGTAGGATTTCTTACTTGGTTGCTCATATGTAGGGTTTCAACAGAGTGAAGTGGAAACTTCCAGTCCTCATAAAGATTAGGTCTGGAATTGACATGGCATTCCTTCCACCCTTCTCTACTGGCTGGCCAAAGCAATCTCATAGCATCCTAGATTAAAGAGGAGGAGAAGATACACCCCATACCACAGTAGAAGGCGTGTCAAAGAATTGGAAGCCAAGTTTAACATGGTACAAGTTATGTCCCTGAAATTTTAATGTATAATATTTCATTATTGTTTGATGTCACACATTTTCTAATTTTAACTATGATTTTTTTCTTTAATCCACGAGTTACTTAGAAGTATGAGTCTTAATTTCTTAATAAACATGGGTATTTTCTAATATCTTCATGCCACTTATTTATAATTCAACTGTATTATTGTCAGTAAAATTACTGTATATAATGCTGATTTGTATTATGCTTATTGAAACAAAGTTTTACTTAGAATATAATTTTTTTCCTAAGTGTGTCTTACATGATTAGTAATGTGCAGTGTTCTACCATGTTACATCAGATTTGCTAGTGGGATTGTTCAAATATTCTATACCCTTACTGAGTTTTTTGCCTTTTTACTTTTCCAAATAATAAGAGGTCAGTTAAAAATCTCCAACTATAACTGTGGATTTCAAATTTTCTCTTAAAAGTTTATCAGTTTTTCCTTTATATAATTTTAGGTCATGTTATCTGTACATACATATTTAGAATTATTATATCTTCTTGATGAAATGGCCTTTTGTCATTATGTAGTTGTCCTCTACCATTTTATCAAAAAATATAATTCATTTGACATTAATATAGGTAAACTATTTTATTGAGATTTACACTGAGTGTCCAGATTATTACAATCTCTGATCACATAATAATCTGGACACTCAGTGTATATCCTATATAAAAAAAGACTAATGCATGAATTAATGCACCGGACCTCATATCCTCATACACACACACACACACACACACACACACACACACACACACTGAGTGGCCACATAATTATGTATTCAGAGATCATAATAATCTGACCACTCAGTATATAGTACTTGCTGAACTTGTAGATTATTGTATTTTAGTTTTAAAACATTATTCACCATTTCAATCTTCTAGTATTACCTCTACCCCTTCTTCCTCTCCCTTTTGGAACTCTAATTATATTAGTAGTAAAACTTTTCACTTCATTTTTCAGATATCTTAAGCCCTTTTTGAGTATTTTAAAATATTTTTATTGATTTCAAAGAGGAAGGGAGGTAGAGAGAGGTAGAAACGTCAATTATGAGAATCACTGATTAGCTGCCTCCTGCACGCCCCACACTGGGGATTAAGCCTGCAACCTGAGCGTGTATCCTTGACTGGGAGTCAAACCCTGGCCCTCCTGGTTCACAGGTCAGCAATCACTGAGTCACACTGGCTGGCTTTTTGTGTATTTTACATTTCTGTGTCTCTCCATGAGGTATATCAATGATTTCTTTAGGTCTGTATTCCAGGTTTTTTTTTTTTAATGTTATTAGCTGCATGTAATGATTTTACCTCAAATTAAAATTTTAAAAATATAAATTAAATATTCTGAAACTCTATTTATACTTTTAGATATGCTTTCCATTATTTATATTTTCAAACTTCACATTTATTTTTTGAGACATTAAACACAATTATTTAATATGTCTTATAGTTCCAATTCCTGAAGTCTTGATAGGTTAATAGTCTGTTTATTTCTGTTGATTCTCAGTCATGGTACTCTTTTTTTCATTTTTATCCTCACCGAGGATACTTTTCCCATTGATTTTCTTTTCCTTTCTTTCTTTTCTTTTTTTTTTTTTAGAGAGAAAGAAAGACAGAGAGAAATATCCATGTGAGAGAAACACATCGATTGGTTGACTCCTGCATGTGCCACCATCAGGTCCCCAGCTGGGGAGAAGCCTGCAACCGAGCTATGTGCCCTTGACCAGAATCAAACTTGGGATCCTTTGGTGTTGTATTCACTGAACAAAATTGGTTAGGGCTCATTCTTTCTTTCCCTTTTTAATTGTCATTATACTTGGGTGGTCATACTGGTAGAAATGGAAGTCTTATAAAATCTATTGATGTTTTACAGGCATTTCATTAGCATGTGAAGAGAATTGGACTCATTAATAAATAATGAAAACCTACTTATGTAAAGATATTCCTCTAGTCAGGAATATGCTATTCTCCTGGAATTTATTGACAAAGGAGTGATAGGCTGAGTCATTCAGTGACATTAAAAGTAATACTAAATTGATTGTAAATGTTTTAGAAAATGGACATTGGAATGTCCATTAAGTATAAAATTTGGGGGTTAACATTTATTCTTTATACATAAAACATTTTAAGAAAAATAATTTAAAATCCATACTCTAATACATGCAGATCTTCAATATCCTCTTTTCTCTGAAAAGTAGCCTCTTATTCAGTGAGTACCATCAATTTTCTTTTTACTTTTTTTTTGAATACTCTGAAGTCTGAGATTGCTGATTATAGCATACATGCATTGTCCCTATTGCATAATGCAAACTCTGGGAAAAAAGGGCACAATCACTACCAACATTTCTTTCCCGTTCCTTGTAAAATCAGAAATTCTAAAATTCTTTCTGTAGCTCTGCCAGTTATAGCGTTAAAGTGGAAAAACACATCATTCCTTCTTTTTTTTTTCACCTTCTTTCCTTTCTTCTGCACTAACATGTAGTTGAAACCCTTCATCACTGCTCTTTCTTGTGTCTCTATTAGACATGTTTCTATGGAGATGCTGAAACTGCTCAGCTTTCTTATTTGTGGGATTGAGAATTAGACCATTTGTTCATGTTTTGCTTTTTATTATCTAGTATTCTGAGAAAGAGCATGCTGAATGTTAGAATAGTGATTATCTCTTTATACTCACTATCCAAAGCCTTCTGGGCCTGCCACCCTCATGTCCACGCACACCCCCACCTCCAAACAGGCAGCTGGTAGGAAAGTTGTTATGCTCTAGACTTTGAGGGGAGCCTTTGCTGACATTAGTTTTGCCTTTGTAACACAATAAAAAGTACCCTTCTACCTCTTGGTGAGTTAAAGACTTCATTAACTTTATTATAATTGTATAAGTTTAGTTCACATATGCTAACATAAATGCAAACAATGAGTAGATCCAGCTGGACAGGAAATCTTATTTGAGACCACAGTTTTATCATTCAGATTATTCAAGAGTTAAACTTTTCTAGATGTGAATTTAAAACATTACCTCAATATAATAGGAAATAGAAAATGGAATATTATTTATATGTTAGAGACAGAGTTTTTAATCATAAGGAACAACAGAGTCATGTTGTTTCACTTTCTATTTAAATAAGTTAACTAATCAACCGAGTTTAGTTCTTTCATTAGGTAACTTAATCATAACTTTCTTTATTGCACTAATATAATTAGAATAGGTTTGGTTAATGTAACTTCTGCCTCCTTTTGTAATTACTTCTTTTTAAGCATACAGATTTAACAATTTATAAATTGACCAATCAGATAAGTTAAAAGAATCTTTGAAAACAAAATAATATTTTATATAGATTAAGCATATTAATGATCATATTTAATATTTTTTTTCTTCTCAATTAAAACTATCATGAGGGCTTTAACAGTTCTTCAGTTGTTTGAGATATTCCACCAACCAGACTATTTTATTCTTTTTAAGCTTCTGGCAAAATTCTCTTTTTCCAGATTATGTTAGCTTGAATCAGATTTTCTGAAAAGTGTTCTGTAGAACATTAGTTCCTTACGATGTTAATATGTGTCACATGAAGGAATAATATGACACTCAAAACAATTTTGGAAATACTTGGTTAAGAAAATGTAAACAAGTTTATTCATTTGCTTATTCATTCATTCAGTGAGTATTTCTGCTCTAGGTAATGTTTAATCAACATTCAAGAAGACAGAACAAGGCCTCATCATCATGACACTAAGACTTTGGGGATGGATGAAGGTGAACAGCAAATATGTAACAATATCAGATACATAAACTGCTGTGAAGTATATTAAAGTAGAATACATGATGAAGAATGGCAGGGGTGGGGTTCATTTTAGATAGAAGATAAAAGAAGATCTCTCAGAACAGTTGTTATTCGAGTAGAAATGTGAATGAAATGAAGGAGCCAACCATGCTATGATGTGGATGGGGGATGGAGTTTTCAAATTAGAGGAAAGAGCAAATTCAAAGGCCTGGATATGAGAATAAGCTTGATATATTTGAGGACCAGCCTAAAGGCCAATGTTGCTGAAGTGTAATATTGAGATGGATAGTGGTGGAAATGAGGTCCAACATACAATGAAGGTTGAGTTTATTTAGATCCTGTTATGCCATAGTAAGGAATTTAGGTTTTATTACTGGGAGATGCCTCATAATTATAGAATCTTTAATATGCTGTTGTATTCTGTGAAGCAAGAAGAGTATAGTACTATATACACTTTCCAAAAATTATATAATCACAATCCCTCTTTTATTTTAAATATTTTTTAGGATTAGATATTAAGTGTAATCTTTGAAACATACTTTGAGAAATATTGTAGATGCTTCTGAACCACTGGTTTTATGTATGATTGACTAAAATTTAAAGTACGCGGAATTCAATCTACATTTATATTTATATTCTCACATTCCAGCATTAGTGTGAGTTCCATTTTAGTCCACTTTTAAAACTTAATTCACTTTAAATTTCCTTTGAAACAAATGAGCCAATTCATCTTAAGAAGAATTTTTAGAGGAAGAAAAACTTTGGGGAGCCAATATATTTAAATATTTAAAAAGTTTCTATTTTTATTGAAATGCTTTTTTTCCTTGCTCTTTCCTCAGGCATTTTACATTCACAAATCATGTAGCGTTGCTGTTTTTATGTTATGAATTAAGAATTCTTTTAATGCTCTACATCAACTTAACTTTTTTTAAAAATGTTTTTATTGATTTTAGAGATGAAGGGAGAGGGAGAGAGGGGAACGTGAGGGAAAAGGGAGGAGAGAAAGAGAGAGAGACAGAGAGAGACAGAGACAGAGAGACAGGGAGAGAACATGAATGTAAAAAAGTAAATTTGATAATTTTTTTCCTATATGCACCCTGGAACTAAACCTGCAACCTGGACTGTGTCCTGACCCAGAATCAAACTCAGAGACTTTTTGGTGTATGGGACAATGCTCAACCAATTGAGCAACCCTGGCCAGTGTTGCTGGTTCTTATAGAACACTTTAAATCGTGGTTTTAAAGAGATTTGCATATCCTATATAATAAAAAGCTAATATGCAAATCAATAGAACGGTGGAATGACTGGTTGCTATGATGTGCACTGAACACAAGGGGGCAGACACTCAATGCAGGAGCTGCCCTCTGGTAGTCAGTGTACTCCCTCAGGGGGAGTGCTGCTCAACCAGAAGCTGGGCTCACAGCTTGCGAGCATAGTGACAGTGGCAGGAGCCTCTCCGGCCTCTGTGGCAGCCCTAAGGATGTCTGACTGATGGCTTAGGCCTGCTACCCATGGACATACCCCAAAGGCTTTCCGACTGCAATAGGGTGCAGGAAGCCCCCCTCCCAAGTGCACGAATTTTGTGCACTGGGCCTCTAGTTAAAGATAACTGTCTCTCTTGCTCTTCCATATCTCTTATCTATCTGTGCATAAAGTTATGATTTGATATGTTTATTCAGTACTTTAATGTACATGGTTCTTTATAAGATATACAATAAAACACTGTAAGCCATGGGTCCTTTTATCTGTGAGTTTCTTATTGAAGACAGGCAATATGGATGTGAGCATACAACAGTCATTAATTACTTAGTATGAGAAAGGCAATCTCTTAGACATGTATAGTTACAGGGAACTGATGCCAAAAGAAGTAAAGAGATTTTGGAGCCTATGTATTTGCTGTTTTGAAGAAAGATATCACCCTCCTCCTTATCTGTGAAAAAGTCAATTACTCTCTAGTGGGTTGGGAAAAGATAGTAGTAAGTAGATGGAATTAATCAGTCACACTTAAATCCATGCTCCCAGTAGCCTTTAGAAAGCAGGAATTCAGGGCCTAACATCCATTTACAGATCTCAATGTTTAGCAATTTAATTTAATCCATGTAAAATCTGGCCCTATGGGAAAAACTCTAGTGTTGATGTATTGGCCTAAGGCAGTGGTTGGCAAACTGAAGCTCGCAAGCCACATGTGGCTCCCGAGCCATGATTTGCCGCTCTGTTGACTAATGAGTTTGCCTACCACTGAGATAGGGGCTTAATCACAAGGAACAACAGCCTGTAATTATTGCAATCTAAGGCAAATACCACTTCTGCATAGTATAAATGAAAACTGCTCTCCCTGCTAGGAAAAGAGGTGAAAGAGTTTATCCCAGGCCTCTTCTCTGAGCTACATTTACAAGGTGGGGAAAAACTAGGTTTACAATTGTTTGTGTGGAAAATAATACAAAAATTACTAAATAATAATGCAAGAATAAACTGTTTTGCATGCTCACAACTGTAAACCTTTTGCCCCACCCTATATATTGAGTTTTTACTTGATATTGCCACTTGGGTGGCTCAAAGGTGCTACATTAAACTCAACAAGCCCAAAATAGAATACACAAAATCTTCCCAACATGTCCAAAATATGCTCCTCTTCACATTTCCACAGTTTTCTATGTGAAACTACCATGCTTCTAGTTGCATAAGCAAAAAAGATGGAATTACCTTTGATTCTCCATTGCTTTTACCTCAACCTGCAATCCATTATGAAAGTTCAGTTATTTTTACCTCTTTCTTAATATAGGCAGTTCTTGGGTTACATCGGATGTGACTTATGTCATTTCCTGGTTAAGTTACCATCTCCAATTTATTTATAAAAAGAAAAAGTTCCATCATTTCAACGTATGTACATATGTGCTTTATATTTTTTATTATTTATTTACCACAAGGAAACGTCAGGAATTTTTATCTTTTTTTACTGTTTCACTTCATTACTGCTGTGTATGTGCTCCATGTGAATGATGTAGGTGCTTATATAAGTGGGTTCCAACTTACGGCCAAAATCGTGTTACTTCGCGCCATAGGAAATGATCTCTGATGTAACCCAAGGACCTACTGTATCTGTTGAATCCAACCATTTGCATCCATCTCTAATTAAACCAACTATCCTAAAATTTTCTTTATATTAAATAACTTAATAACCCTCTGAAAGACTGTGAGTCTCCCTCATTCATTCTTAATAGTCTAACCAACAGTAGATATGATATGTACAACATAGATGAGACATGCACAACTATGTTTTGGTGAGAGAAATAAGCTAATTTAAAGATTGCATACTGCATGATTCCACTTACATGATTTGTTAAGTGTAAGCAAAACATACCTAAAGTGATAGGATTCGGGTCAGTAGTTTCTTCTGGAGTAAAGGATTAACTAGAAAGGGACAAAAATAAATTTTCTGGCTTGATGGAAATGTTATGTGACTTGATATACATTCATCAGAACTCTTAAGATATGAGAGCATTTCAGTGTTTGTAAATTATACTTCAATAAAAAGAATGCATATTTGATCATTTATTGCCCAGCCCCCTACACCCAAATTCAATGTTATCTTCTGTTATTGAGACAGAACTCAGATCTTTAACATTGTGTCATCGTCTTTAGCTCTTGCTTTCCTCTCCAACCTTAACTCCTAACATACTTTCTGTTTTCCTGATAGTCTGATCCCCCCTCAGTTTATCAATATGTCCTTGTGCTTCCTGGCTTCAGGTCCTTTTATATTCTTTTCTTTCTGCTTAGAATTTCGTTCTCCCCATATGCTTTGCTTGATTCACTGATATTACTTCTTCATATTTCAGCTCAAATATCATTTTTACAAAGATATTTCTCTGACTAGGACAACCGCTTCTTTTAAATGCTATTCAGTGCTTTTCTTCTTAATACCTTTATCATTCTTACTGTTTTTACTTAAAATATGAACTTTTTAAAATTCAATCTTTATTGTTCAGATTATTAAATTTGTTTCTCTTTCCCCCCTCCAACTCCCCTCTACCCAGTTCCTATCCCTCCCTCTACCTTAACCTACCCCCCCATTGTCCTCATCCATAGGTGTATGATTTTTGTCCAGTCTCTCCCTGCACTCCCCTCACCCATTTCCCCCTGAGAATTTTCAGTCCACACCCTTTCTATGCTCCTGATTTAATTATATTCACCAGTTTATCCTGTTCATCAGATTTTTAATTCACTTAATTTTTAGATTCACTTGTTGATAGATATGTATTTGTTGTTCATAATTTTTATCTTTACCTTTTTCTTCTTCCTCTTCTTAAAGAGTACCTTAAAGAGCATTTCATGTAATACTGGTTTGGAGTTGATGAACTCCTTTAGCTCTTTCTTATCTGTGAAGCTCTTTATTGGCCCTTCAATTCTGAATGATATCTTTGCTGGATAGAGTATTCTTGGTTGTATGTTCTTGCTATTCATCACTTTCAATATTTCTTGCCATTCCCATCTGGCCTGCATAGTTTCTGTTGAGAAATCAGCTGACAATTGTATGGGTGCTCCCTTGTAGGTAATTAACTGTTTTTCTCTTGCTGCTTTTAATATTCTCTCTTTGTCTTTTGCTCTTGGTATTTTAATTATGATGTGTTTTGGTGTGGTCCTCTTTGAAGTCCTTTTATTTGGGGGTCTGTGTGCTTCCTGGACTTGTAAGTCTATTTCTTTTACCAGATGTGGGAAGTTTTCAATCATTATTTCTTTAAATAGGTTTCCAGTATCTTGCTCTCTCTCTTCTTCTGGCACCCCCTTAATTCTGATGTTGGTACGATTGAAGTTGTCCCAGAGGCTCCTTACATTATCTTCACATTTTTGGATTCTTTTTTCTTCTTGCTTTTCCAGTTGAGTGTTTTCTCCTTCTTTGTATTTCAAATTTTTGACTTGATTCTTGCATT